>KI547134.1:646475-666680 GCA_000497715.1 Spathaspora arborariae UFMG-19.1A
CTTTCTCTTTCTCTTTCTCTTTTTCTTCCACTTCCCCTTTCTTTACTTGGTTCTTCTCTTCCTTATCTTCAGATTCTAGTTCTTCTTCTAAACTAGATTTGGGAACAGCTCGTTCCATACTTGGAGAAGGCGTTCTTGATTCACTAACCACGGGAGAAATAACATTTTGTTTATCATCATCTTCTTCATTCCTAGAAGTATCAGTAGTGATAATTTCTGGAACAATTGATTTAACTTCTTTAGGAAATCTATCAATTAATGGTGATGATGTTTCACTAGTTGGTATATTCTTATATTTTGGAGAATTTGAAAAACTTATATTATCAACATCAATAAAATCACTAAATTCTAAAAGATCATCATCAATCATAGAATCAGTAGTAGTATTTGCAAACAATGAATTATCCGGTTTAACTATACTATTAAGTTTCCCATCTAAACTTGACAATTCTTGACTTAAATTATTTCTCCAACTTGTAGAATTCTTTAAAATTGAATTTGATCGAGAAATACTACCATTTCGAGTAGGATTATATCCTGGGCCATTATATTGAATCACATGTTCATCATTTCCATCATATTTACTATATGAACTTCGTTTAGATTTAACTGATTTCATACTCATTGATCTTTCCAAAGTAACAATACTTTCAACTTCTTGGGCATTTAAAGATTTTGGGAAAAGTGCTTCACCTAAAAGATTACTACTATCTTTAATTGAAGGTGAGTTTACAGCAGAACTATTTTCAAATGCTAAACTTGGTGTGGATAAAGGTTGTACTTTTGGAGATGAATCATAATTAATCTGAAAGGGAGATCCTAAATTTGAAGAATCAAGTAATGGAGGCATAGTAAATGTCATTTCTTCGCCATATTTATTACCACCTGTAAGTTTACGAGGGGGATTCTTTAAAAGATTTTTAGAATCATATTCCTCTTCATTGGCTTCTCCTTCTTCTTCTTCTTGTTCTTTTACTGGTATTTCAAAATCATCATCACTTACTTCTCGTATTAAATTGGCCGAGTTTGCTTTTGAAGGACGAGAGTCAAATGAATCACTATCAACAGCATTTACTTTAACACTAGTAGGAGCTTGAGGAACAACTTTTGATTCAATCTTGGATAAATTCTCAACAGATTTATTCTTTTTAAATACATTCAAAAATGATGGTGTTGGTTTAGTATGTGCCTTTTCTTCAACTTCATTAAACATGGAGATATTAGAAGTGGAAAATGATTTGGAACGTATTTTAGGTGCAGGTTGTGCTTGCTCACTCAATGAATGATTCTTTGATTTTGATTTAAATAATGATTTAAAACTAAATTTCTTCTTTTCTGGCTGATTAGTTATATTTTTTAAATCACTAACAGTTTGACTTTTACGAGATATTGGTTTTGAATCGGCCGCAACTGATGTTGCTGCCTTTTTAAAATTTAATGAAAATGAAGAATTTGATCTCATATGAGGAGATCTTGTCTCTTCTCTTGGTGATGGGAAATCCAACATACTTTTAACTTTTGTAAGTTGAGCCGGTTTTTCTTTAGTATTGGAAAATATTGATTGAGAACTAGATGAATCAAATGAAGGTTGTTGTTGAGGTTGTTGAGGACGATCATTATCTTTAGAATTTTTATTTATCCGTGTTTCACCAGAGTATATGGGATTATTTGCGAGGGGAAACTTTGGAGGTGAGATAGTAGTCGATGTTAATGTTGTCATTCCAGGTGGTGGTGGGAGTGGTAAAGGTAGTGCTGTCAGGTCAAATTTGCTCGAGGAATCTGATCGTTTAGGGGACAGTTGATATTTTGGTAGTTTTATAAATCTCGGCGAATTATTATATATTAAATTTTCCTGGCCTCCTGCATTGTTATTATTTTTAGAACTTGAGCCGCTCGCCGAATTTAGTAATTGTTTTTTGTTACTATTGCTACTACTACCGAGTATTTGTTTTGAGTTTGTTAATGATTCAGTAAGTGTACTTGTTGTATCATTAGGATTATTAAATAAAGATGGAGGTTGTGTTGTTGTTGTATCAATAAATCTCAATTGTGGTGAATTATTTGAATGAGGTGTAAAATTTTGAAATGTTGGTGGTTGTTGTAAAATTGGCGTTTCATCAGTACTATAACCAAAATCTTCTTCTGTAGCAACTGATTGTCTTTGTTGTTTAGTTTTATTTTCAACCTTAACATCTTGTACCAGTGATTCGGTTGCAGTTTCAAATGTTTGTGCAGATTGCGATTCACTACTATAAATAAGGGCAGGATCCAAAACATTAGACTCTTGCTTTTCTAGCTTTTCTTCTTCTTCATGTTCCAGATCAACCAGTTCTTGTTCTTCTTTTAATTCACTCATTGAGGAACTAGTCCATCCTTTATTCTTTTCATTAAGAATATTTTCCAAGGCTTTAATAGAAGGAGATGTCTTCATGAATGATGTCCTTACTCTTGAACCACCACTATTATTCTCCAATAATGAATCTTTGATTGATCTTGAAGAACCAGAATATTTAATATGAATTGAATTTCTTAAGTTTTGAATATGATGAATTGAATTTGATGTAGGTGCGCTATAGAAATTATCATCAGAAAAGAACTCATCTAATGATGAACCTGAATTAGGAGTTGTCATTATTGATATGCTTAGATCTATGTGATGCTGTTTCAAATGTTATGTAAAATTTAGACGAATATGTTTTGAGGTATATGCCACTCTCACACAAACGGAACTTTCACAAATACAAATATTTTCAATGCAGTAGATAATCTTCTGTAATCGACCAACAAGATGTAAAACAGTATAGTTTAGTTACGTATAAGAAGAACAGTTGAGTTTTTTGTTTTTTTTCTATTTTGGGTAGGAAACTTTAAATTGGGTTAAGAAAACTAGCTGGTTATTTCTCTTTGTTCAAAAATTACGAAGAAAAAAAAAGTATACAGAGATTCACTCATTGTTATTCTTCCTATATCTAGATAATTTTGTTACAAACCAAACTTGCACTTGCTTTACTAGATTCTCAACTGTATTATATTATTTAATCAACAAGTTCTATTTCTCAGTTTCATAATATTGTTATGATTATATCGTTTATACTTGTAGTTTATGGCAACACGTGATGAAGAAGACTTTTGTTGTTAATTTAGGACGCGTCTGTTGCAAAAAAAAAGAAAGAGAAAGAATAAACAAATTTGTCTCCTTTCAGTTAAATTATTATTATTTTGTTTTTTGTGCGTGTGCGCGTAACCCCCGGGACAATACTTTGTTGCAACTTCCAAATGTATGTTATATACTATTGTTTTCGCGTTGCATATCAATCAGGGGTAACTTTCCTCTTTCCTTGGTGATTCAAAACAATGGTTATTATTGCTTATTTTGGGAGATTTTCAGGGGAAGTAATTAATTAGCCGTACTAGGATATTTCTTAGTAGGTTAAGTCTATCAAATGTATTAATTTGTAGAATTATAAAAGGATCAGCTATAATCAACTATGTAAATCGATCTATCAATCAAAACTAAGTTAATAGGTAGTTATACGATTTTTTATTTCAATGAAAATATATGTATTTATAACAATCTATGTATAAATATTGCAAAATATATAATAAAAAAAACATTTTTCTGTTTTTTTTTTTATTTTTTTATTCCCTCTTAAATCTTAGATATAGATTACTTCTTTTCTTCTTTTAATTCAGGGTATTTCTTATAAAGCTCTTTTCTTTGTTTTCTTCTTCTGATAGCTCTAGCAATATAAGCACCTAAAGAAGCAGTGGAGTTTCTTGGAATATCATTGAAGTCGTTCAACATTGTGTAATAGTTAGCGTGTTAATTTGTTATTGTATTTATAAAAGTAAATTTATTTGATGAGGAGAAAACATTAAACCCATATCCAAAGGAAAATTCCATCTGTTTATATATTGTTGATCTAGACTCAGCCACCAGAAGTTCTTTTGCAACCATTATCCAGATCGTGACCATATGGTCATGTGCGCGGAAAATTAGGGTCATAAATTTACTCAATTAACAATGGACCGGAAAAATAATTTTTAATGCATGCACAGCGCGGACAATGACTTGCATTTCCGAGATGGTTGATCTAACTGAAATTTGGTGACATCATCAACTGACCCATGACTCGAGATCATTAATTTGTTGTTTTCTGGAACATACCGGAAAAACATTCATCCGAGATGCTAACTTAGTTGACTTTTCTTGACATATCTGCGGGTATTTTCTGTTGAGATGCCTTATCTACACAGCCACTATCGGAATTAGCTATTCATTATTCAAGTAGAGCACCCTTGACGCAATCTTCAGATATTCCGAGTTGTAATTTTAGTTGTAAATTAAATGATTACAACATGACACAATTACGTAATCTTACATAATTTATTCTTCGGTATAAGGATCCTACCATTATTACATACATCTACATAATAACACAATCCATTTCTTACTTAGAGGAGATAGGGACCATCTTGATTTTGACTATATGAGACTCATCCAAAACGTAGGAGTAGGCGGTGGTTTTATTGGTTTGGTTTCAACATTTTGTTTTTCTAATTTCTTATTTGATGTTGATCCTGATGTTTTAACTGGCAGAATAAATGAAGTATTTTGAGTCAGTAGTGATTTTCCATCATGAAAATTTAAATCATCGTCATCCACACTAGGTTTTCTTGAATTATTATTATGCAATAGTGGTGGTCCACTTCTATAATCTTCATACTCCATTATTGGATCAATACCAAATTGTAAAATCGAATTTGCCAAGTAAAGGTATACTCTAATCCATAGAAGTTCTAATTGTTTATCAAACTTAATTCCAAATCTTTGATGAAATGTTTTTATAAGAGCTTCTCCCATTAATTCAAAATGTATTGGTTCAACATTTAAAATCCTTGCATGACGTTTACCTAATTCTATTAAATAATCTTGTAAAATTGACAAGTCTTCTATTTGGGCCACTACAAGTGATAACAAAGAAGCAAATGCAACAGCTTGGTGTTTAATTGATGGAAACATTTTCTCTAATCCTTTATCACGTTTTAATAAATTTGCATAAAATTGTCGACAAAATAAACTAGTATTCATAACTGTAGATTTCCCTCCGATCAATACTGAAGTACCTGACCTTGTACTTGAGCGACTTGATTGTATATGGTTTTGTTGATAACGTCGTGGTTCAACTGGGAAAAGTCCCGGGAAATTTGAGCTTGAACCAATTTCTCCTTCCTCTAGTAGCATTAGACTCCATGAATATCTGAGTAATTCAATATCTTCTCGAGATAAGTTTAAACTTATCTGATTTTGATTTGAGGGAGTGTGGGGTTGAGGAAAAACCATGTTTTTTTTTTTTTAAAAAAAGGAGTTCTAGCTATCTCTCTTTTGATTGTAGTTGCACAGAAACTATCGAAAGAACCTCAAATCCAGTATTAATATTACCTATAAAATTTTTAAACTATTAATTTCTGAATAATTTATTGTTAACTTTGAGAGTAATGAAGAAATTTAAAGACTTAATAAGAATAATCTGTTTTGGTTTGGTAGAAGTTAGGATAGCAAAAGTGTCATTGGTCTAGATCTTTTTGGGTTGAGGAGACGATCGTGTACGGCGGGTAAAATTGCATAGAATGCTGTCGTCAATTATAAACTAATACTCCTTCAATAATTTTAAACTTAATCTTAGAGACGATTATTGAAATTAACGTGCTTAGAAAGAACATGCTTATTTGTTTCCCTCCTGTTTGTTGTTTTATTGGTTCATCCTTGGTTGCAAAAAAATAATAATACGGAATGTTCGTATTGTTCTTGCAAGAGAATTAAATGATAAAAAGCACACACTCTATTTTTAATATATATCGAAGAAATCTAGGTAATGTTTCTGAAGATATGATTTTTGGAAATCACAAAATACAATACTTACCTTTGTTTCATAATCTATTTTTAGAAACTTTGTAAAAAGCATGATTGCAAAGCAAATAATATAACGAAGCAATACCAGTTAAACGAATAATAGGACCAAGCTCATGAGATTGTAAAACAAATCACCTCTTTCTATTTAAGAAAAGGGGCAGAGGAGCTAATACCAACAGTTATCTTTTGTTATGGATTCATAAAGAACTGGTGTAATTTCCTTGTACAAATCTAAAAAAGCAAGTACAAGATATTTCCAACTCTCTAATCGAAGCTAACGCAAAGTAAAGTAGAGTATATTTAATAATTTACATAGATTATGTATTGTTTCTGGCACCTAAATCAAACCATAAACTCTTTAACTCATGGTTAAATTAATCATGTCATTGAATTTCCAGTATTCTCCAGTACTTGGCAAATAGGTTCCTTTTTTTTCTTGGCGCAGCTATTATTCAGGGTATTCTCCAACCAACATACATCCAGAAGAATAACGAATCGATTCCAATTCGTTTAATGCAGTATTTGTACATATCCTTTGCTCGTATCCTCATTGACTGCAAGTAAAGGCATGACCCGGTGATGCAACATACTTAATTTTGCAAAACTAATATATCGGTACCTTAATTTATACACTATACACAGATCTACATAATAATACAGTCTCTCTTGAGTTTACTCTTTACAACTTTCTTATTAGGTGCTTGTAAAGAAGCAGATTTAGTTGGAGCTTTAGATACAGTTTGTGGTGTATTTGGACGCGCCAACCATATTGAAGGAACAGGCTGAACTGGAACTCTATTTGGAACTGATTTATCTTTGTCTGAATGTTTACTCAATGTTGATATTGATGTATTTTCAGTGATGACTGATTTTCGGTCATCATTAAAATTATAATCATCAATAATACTATTCCTTCTTGAATTATTATACGAGGGAGGTGTACTAACATAACTTTCATACTCCATTGTTGGATCAATACCAAATTGTAAAATGGAATTGGCTAAATAAAGATATAATTTAATCCATATGATTTCTAATTCTTGAGTAAATTGATGTCCAAACCTTTCATGGAAAGTTTCTACAAGGGCTTCTCCCATTAATGTATAATGTATAGGTTCAATATTTAAAATCCTGGTATGTCGTTTACCTAATTTTGATAAATACTCTTCTAACCTGGATAAATCTTCTAATTGCATGACGGCAAGTGATAATACAGCAGCAAAACTAACAGCTTGATGTTTAATTGATGGAAACATTTTCTCTAATTCACTATCCTTAGACAATAAATTTGCATAAAATTGACGACAAAATAAACTAGTAGCGATAGCAGAGGATTTTACTTGGATGAGTTTTGCTGTGCTTGAATTTGTACTATGTGCATCATTGGTAACTTTTGTACTTTGGGTTTCTCGCAGCTGTTGTGGTTGTAGTTCATGTTGATGTTGATGTTCTCCAGGAAAAGTTCCTGGGAGTTCAGGCTCAGGACTCGTTGATCTATTTGGTCTTGCTGTTACCGCTCCTTCATCATCTAATAGCATTCTATTCCAAGTATATCTAATCATCTTAATCTCTGCTGGAGATAAATTTAGTTTTACTTTATATTGCTTGAAAGTATCGTGGGACTCTCTAGTGTCTGTTTTTGTTAAGCTAGGCATTTTGGAGGTTTCTCTACTATAGTTATAAAATTATTAAAGGATTTAAAGAGGAAGCAAAGTCAAATACTGTCAGTAAATGTAGTTTTTCAGACCATGGGTAAAAAGATTCTAAATCGTTTCCAGTGGAATTCACATTCTATTTAAAGATAAGCTTTTCCTAATCATTCCGAACTATAAAAAGGGTACCGATAGAAAAAAAGACATCATGCCATATATTAAATTTTTCTTGGAGGTATGTAAAGTGGTAAAAGAATGCAAAAAAAAAAAAAAATCTGGCAACTAGGTTTAAAGGACATAGTGGGACATAGTCTAACCTTAGATTTTGGACGGGATTTTACGGATCGCTACTTAGTGGTACTTTCTAGCAATAGTAAAGATCTCCGAAATCTCACAGGATATTCTTGTTCAAAACCCCCCCCCCAAAAAAAAACAAAAAAACCACACGATTATAATGTCCCACTCGGAGTTTTGAATAAGAAAGAAAATCACCCCACCGGCAATTTGTCGCCATTATATGAAACATATTTAAAACCAAAGTAAAAAAAAAGAAAAAACCGTTGGGCGTTTTCTTAAAATTATTCCTCAACCTTAAAATCCACCAATTATTGAGCTCTCCAGTGTAATAACTGAACTGACAATTGGTTGAGTACGCAACAATTTGTTCGAGATTAATGCTTTGCAAAGTCCTTAAAAAATAAAAATACTTCTCAAATCTAAAAATATATGTACTTCTGTTAAAATTTTGTAAGATGCGCAATACTACCAAAGGAGTTGTTAAAAAAGAGGATTGTGGTTACTCACAAGGCTCCTCGGAGTGATTAACCCAACTATCTGCGTACTAGGAAATTATCACAGACAAAATTGATGGTTATGAGATGTATGTGTTAGACGAATTGGTTAAGCATACTCCTTCTGACCAGATTAGCCGAGACAGTCAGCCAACGCCAATATAACGTGTAAGGTACAATACGAGGTACTCACAAATAATTTAGCCTATATACATGATCTACGAGAATTAAGGGTCTTGAAATATCTACATCTAAACTGAGTAGAATTTTTATTGCTTTTGTATAGTTCTTTGAGGTTCTACTAGTTTAATCCTAAATTTACTTGTTGACAAATATATAAAGACAATATAAACCGTATAAACCATTTAAAACCACTTTGAATTTATAGTGGTGAAATCATAAAGATCCAAATCACCTTCTCCTAAACCAATAATGAAATTTGCATCCTCTTTATTCTCAACAATAGTAGCAGAACCAGCTTGTACATGCAATTCTAACAATTCTTTCATATTAACCTTAATCAATGGTAATTCAAGACATGCCTTCAATGCCTCTTTCATTGCATTAATTTGATGATTAACAGTGTTGGTATAGTAAATATCACCATAACCCAGGATATCTTTGGATAAAAGTTTAGGACGAGATGGAATATCTAACCATATAAGCTCTTTTGCTTTCAAATCAAACATAAATGGATTAATATCTCGAGTATCGCTCGTTAAATCAACCTTCACTCTCACAGTAGATGGTTCAAATATTTCCCCCGATTGTTGTTCTTGTCTCATCATAAACCCTCCAAAGCATTCTTCATGTTTTGCAAATGTTGGACCACTCCATACTTTTACACTCATTTCAATATATCTATATCCTTCTTCTAGTGCACGATTTATATCGATGTCAATGAACTCACTTGCCCCATCGGGAGCTGGAGCATCAATTATATCACCTGAATGAACAGCAAAATCTTCCTTTAGATGAGTCCAATTGATAAAACTTGTAGTTACCAAGTCTTCTTTGAAAAATACCGCAGCAATATCAACAATCTTACCTATCCAATGAGTGAAAATTCTTATAAAGTTCTTATCCCTGTCACATTCATCAGGTATTAAACGTGAACCACGAGCTAATGCTCTTTTATTGGAATTGCTTCCAGTATTAAGTTGTAGTGGGAGTAGAATACCTTCGGCTTCTTTGGTGATATAAACCTTCAGATCCTGGTTGAAATTGTTTAATAGTTTAAATTTTTCAATTAATATATCATGAATGATATCAACCACTTTGACAACAACTGAATTTGATAACACATTTTGATTTTCCTTTTTCGGGATCATAATTAAACTTTGATTAGCAAATACTGTACGTTTATCAACCTTGTTATTCCCCTTAAAACGACCCAACGCCTGTAACAAGATTCTAGAATCAACAGATTTCGCAATCTTGATAAATACTTGTAAAACTTTCTCATCATCCGAGGAATCTCTTAGTAACTTATCCAAATACCTAGCAAACATTGAAGAAAGGTTCTTAAGAATTCCCACTGAAGTATCAACATCACTATTTTCAATTGCTTGACATAATTTGGTATTTTTTGTATGAACATTATTCTCATTTCTAAATCTAGCAGAAATCTCTTTAACTTTCCCCCAATATTCACCAACATGGAGGCAATGAAATGCTCTTATCCAAACTGAAGTATAACGTTTAACATCTTCTACATTAATTACCTCTTCCAACAACCGAATTAGTTTCCTACGTTCATGTCTTTTCATAGATTTGAATTTAACAATTCTCTTTAAATCTGCAGGTTGTTCAGAATAGACTGCGATTATTCTTAATACATCGGTAGTGGTCTTGACAAAGTAAGAAATATCCTTATCTCCTTTCAAACATTCCACGGCAAGTTTGCAAGAAGTTTGTCTGAAAGGAACTTCTGAGAATTTAGCTTTATAACTATCAAACCAATTTAAAGTTATTGCCTGTTTAATAAAATCATCATATACAATTGGAATACCGGTATTTGAACTGATTAACTTGATGAAAAACTCTTTTAATTCATTTTCAGTTACCAAGTGTAATTTAACCAATTTAGATTCTTCACACAGTTCTACTCGTTTCTCTTTAACATATACTGGTTTCCATTTGCCCCATGTATAGTAATGAAAAATTGCATTTAAAAACAATTCCAAATTAGAAGCATCCATAACTTGTTTAGGGAAATTTGGATAAAATGGTTCATGTTTTACATGTGCACCTAAATGTTTTCTAATCATTTTTAAATAATGATTTAAGAGTTTAGTTCCTTTAACTAATGATAACTTACAAAGTTCATCAATTATAGTTCTATCTAGTATATAGTTCATGTTAACTAATTCTAACACAAAAGTATAAATCACATCCCGGGAAATTGTTTCATCATCAGTGGATGTAGGATATCTTGCGCCAACATAAATCCCCTGTAAAGCTTGAAATGCAGTTTCTTCAAGTATCATAGCTAAGGGTTTGTTCTACATTTAAAATGCATTAAGCTTGCTTGGAAGAACATTGTAAATATATGCCTAGAAGAAGCAACGTGCTTATTATGACTAACATCGCAGAAGTGTTTACATTTGTTGGTATAAGTTTATTTGATTTTCATGTTTGGTAAACATAAACAATATGAGTCAGTATCCCACAAAAAAAACTTTTTGGATCTATAATTTTTTGCAACTATAAATAGCGACCAGAATTCAATAGCTGCAATATAAGTGTTGATTAATAATGTTTTGGTTGGTGGTGATGATAATCTGGGATTAATCACATCTCCCCTGGTCCCTTGATTGAAATACTTCTAAATATAGAATATCTATTTACTCAATCTAATTTTCCAAGTTTTAGGCCCCATAGTTAAATACTTCTCCAATATTTTCTCCTGGCTATTATTTCATAATACACATTATCATTAAGAATTTATAAATGTAAGCGAAGAATTCTACTTTCAAAAAGAACCAAACAAATGAGAATAACTTCAATGTCTTTATTTGCTAAAACCTTTCTTTTATAATAGGTGTTGATGTCCAGAAGGTTAAGAATCTTGATAGATCCGTATATTCTGAATCAACGAATAGGCTGCAAACAGGGTATAAAATCAATTACATTACTATAGAAATACAAATACACATCTACATTATAATACAATCTCTCTTGCGTCGTCTGGGTTCTATCATTGAATTGCCAGGAACAGGTTGCAAAGGATTTGGAGGAGCTTGTCTTGGTGGAGTTGAAACTTTTGACATACGTTTAGGGGTAGCACGATCAACTAAACTTGTGAGGAATGAAGGAACAGGCAGAACTGGAACTGTATTTGCCCCTACCTTATTTTGATAAAACATTGATTTTGATGTATTTTGAGTAAATTGTGAACTTCGTGAATCATAAGAAAACACATCTTCAGCAATACTATTTTGTCTTGAATTAATTGATGAAGGTAAGTTATTTTGATAACTTTCATAGTCCATTGCTGGATCAATACCATATTGTAAAAGTGAGTTGGCCAAATAAAGATATAGTTTAATCCATAAAATTTCTAATTCTTGATTGAATCTTGCACCAAATCTTTCATGGAAAGTTTGTATAAGAGCTTCTCCCATTAATTCAAAATGTACTGGTTCAACATTTAAAATCCTTGCATGACGTTTACCTAGTTGAAATAAGTAAGCATCCAACCCTGATAAATCTTCCAATTGCCCCACAATAAGGGATAATAAAGAAGCAAAAGCAACAGCTTGATGTTTAATGGAGGGAAGTAATTTCTCTAACCCCTGATCCCGAGCTACTAAATTTGCAAAAAATTGACGACAAAATAAACTAGTGGCCATAACTGAAGATTGTGATCTCATTAATACTGATGTAGTTGTATTCATACTACCACGTGAAGATTGTTGATCTTGAAATTGATTTGGTGCATCAGGGAAACTTCCAGGGAGACTAGAAAATGTAGATCTATCTGGTCTTGCATATACACTTGCTTCATCTTCTGATAACATCAAATTCCACGAGAATCTAACTAAATCAATATCAGATTTAGATAAGGTTAAACTTACCTTATATTGATTTGGAGCACCTTGAAATTGTATATTAACCATTTTCGTTAAATTAATTGCGATATTAGTAGTTTTCTACTTATGAATTCAACAGATGAAGAAGAGATGTTAAACCCAAAAAGTACTAATTATCTGATAGGTCAAAACATGGAAATGGGTGGAAATCACATTCTTATAATGAAAACCCCCGAAATAAAGATAGCATTCCTTAAATCAAAAGAAATCTTTGAATGGATATGTAGGTTGGGTAAAATTGGATTCCTGTCTCAGTAGTGAATTATATAAAAATAAAAAAAGAACCAATAAAACAAAAAAGAACCAAGAAAAACAACTCACTTTGTACAATTATGGAGGGTATACATAGCCTTAATTTAGACGGATTATGCAACTATCCCCAAGTTATTTCTTTTTCTTAATTCATGAAAGTGGTATCTTGTTGTTGGATAGATTTCATAATTTTATAGTTTTCCCTAAACAGGGAAAGTCAAATAAAAAAGAAAAAAGTTTAATCTTGGTTGCAAATAACTTTGAAAGTGGCAATTGCTATTTGTAGAAGAAAGCCGTAAGATTATAAGTTCACATTGAGATGTTTGAAAAATGAAGAGCTATGTGTCACAACTAATCACCATTTTAATCTACGTTGAAGTTCTATGAGAATTATTTGCAAAATAGCATTCTCGCCCATTACAAAGTATAACCATCGTATTTTTTTCTTCTTTTTATTTTAGATGTGACAATTAATAATCTCGAAAGGAAAGATTTCTAAAAAACTTTAATTGTATTAATTCTTAATATCATAAACTTAATTCATATATGATAAAAAAGAAAAGAGAACACTAGCAAATCAATAAATAGGAGTCTTTACATTCATGTTAGTCTAGCCTTTGTAACAAATTTATCAGCAAAACTCGTCAAAAATATGAAAAACAAGTTTATTTAATTAGCCGAGGTTGCATTTAATTATTATCTGTGTCCATACTAGGCAACATTAGAACTTTATTTGGTTGCGAATAAGAAAAATATTTATGGTTTTTCCTAATTGGAAGTGTAATTTTGTTCGTTTAATAACCTAAAAGAATGCAACAAACATGAGGCATTTGACAAAGAAAGGACGGTAGTTGTAGCGAATCAAGTTGTAATGTATGAGAGGAGCTTGGTTTACTTCTAATGTTGGTGCTGTTCAATAGTCCTCTTATCTTATCTAATCATAACAGCATAGCTTATAACGTTCGTATAACAAAATTATATCACCGTTTCTTGGTAGAGATGAGAAAATAACTTCCAAAACAATCAATTTCTAGCCAAAAGTTTATAAGAATACCACCATTTGCACGGTCTAGGTCCCACTTTTATATTACAAATCATTTACTTCTGAATTTCGGATTGGTTTAAAGGATTTCCGGCTTTGAGTTGCTGACAGAATATACAAACAGTAAGATTTTGCCCTGAGGGTTTGAAAGCTTTTCTAAATATTCTAAAAATAGCTGAAATCATGACATGTCATATTTTTTTTTGCTTTTAACTAAAAAGCGTACGGATATTTACGATTTATTTATGTTTTGCTTTTTTCCCGAAACTTATTTGCAACCGATTTGATTTCTACACCAAATGCACATGCATTTCTTTTCCGGAAACAGAAATATTGTCCAACCCATGTGAAATGGTTGTTTGTAGTTTTTGATAGTTCTCAGCCTTGTAAATTGTCAGGCTGTTTCCACTTTCTAAAATCTAACTTAGATATCTTCTGTGATTTTCCACTTTAAGAAGATAAAATGGAATTTTCTTTATATTTTATGAAGAGATGACCCACTTGGTCGCATTCTTCAGCTATTATATTAGCACTAGCTGCAAATTAATCCTACAAGAAAATAAATGAACATAATTTACAATCGTTGTCATTGTTATTCACATAAAAATAACTACATAATAATACAGTCTCTCTTTCTTTTAGTTTTTATAATCTTTTTACTTGGAGGTGCCTGTATAGGAGCCGGAGCAGCTTGTCTTGGTTGAGTTAAAACTTTAGCTAATTGTCTTGGTGTAGTTGGACGAGGGGAAGTAGAAGTTGCGAATGAAGGAATAGGGGGAATTACAACTGGTTCAGTCCTCTTCTGTTCTGATTGTTTAGTAAACACTGATACTGATGTATTTTGTGTCATTATTGATTTTTCATCATCATGAGAATTCAAATCATCAATCATACTATTATTTCTTGTTGGTGCCCCACTATATTGATAACTTTCATAATCCATTGTTGGATCAATACCAAATTGTAAAATGGAATTGGCTAAATAAAGATATAATTTAATCCACAAGATTTCTAATTCTTGATTAAATTTCATTCCAAATCGTTCATGGAAAGTTTGTATAAGAGCTTCTCCCATTAATTCAAAATGCATCGGTTCAATATTTAAGATTCTTGAATGTCGTTTACCTAATTTTGATAAATAATCTTCTAACCTCGATAAATCTTCTAATTGCATGACGGCAAGTGATAATACAGCAGCAAAACTAACAGCTTGATGTTTAATTGATGGGAATATTTTTTCCAATTCACTATCCTTAGACAATAAATTTGCATAAAATTGACGACAAAATAAACTAGTAGCGATAGCAGAGGATTTTGCCCTGATCATTTTCGCTGTTCCTGAATGGGTACTTTGGCCATCACGAGTAGATAATTGGTCTGAATCTGGTTCTCCTGGGAAACTTCCTGGAAGTTTTGGACTTGATGATCTATCTGGTCTTGTTGATGTAGAGGATTCTTCATCATCTAATAACATTCTATTCCAAGTATATCTCACTAATTCAATTTCTGATTTAGTTAAGCTTAAATTTACTCGATATTGATTTAATGATACATGTTGAGAGTCTCGGGTATCCATTTTTACCAAACTATAATTACTATGGATGTTAGTAGTTTCTGATTTTACTTTAGTGACAAATTCCTCCAATGAACTAGCAGAAGATTCAACGTCAAATGAAGTTGTATTTGTGAACGTAGTCTTTAAACTAGTATTATCTGACGATTCGAAATTATTTATCGAGGAATTCACATTCTTCTTAAGGGAAAGCTTTTTATGATCATTTCGAAGTAAAGAAGAATATGAAGGAGCAGCGGCAAACGACATCATTCCATACATTAAACTTTTTCTCGTGAAACTGGGATGTAAAATGGGTAATATCCTGGTGAGAGGGGGAATCTAAAATAATAATAATAAAACCTACGCTTTAGATTTTAGACGATTAGGATGTATTCCAGTTTTTGTTGGTTCTTTATTTCTGGTATTGATTGGTATTGATTGGTATTGATTGGTATTGATTGGTTGAATCTTGGTTGCAAAAGATTTGCTAAATGCCGTATGTTATTTCGCGTAAGATACAGAGATCTTGTATGTTGGTTCTTTTTTGAAATATGAAAAGAAACTCGACATATCCGTAGCTTGTGTCTATTTAAAACTTTTCTTGAAAATTGTTTGTGAACGTTGGGAAAGGAAATCCCACAAAAACTCTAACAATGGTGAAATATATTTTCTAAGATCTGAATAAAAGATTAATTGTTACTTGGTTAGCAATTTGTGTATTCTTTTTTTTTTTTGCGTCTTGTTCAATATATCAAAAACAATACGTTGAAATCAATAATAGGGGCTCAAATCACAATACCATGAAACAGACCAATCTAGGTCTGAAACGGAGGGTAAGTGAAATTACTGAAAGTAGATTACGACGCGGTACGAGTGTGTGTGTAAACTCCTCGGTTAATCACAGTTAAAAACAGTAACTAGTCAAGGTACCAGTACTTAGTTATGCGGGGTTTATTCTAATATTCCCTTGGGATAAAACGTTGGAAGTTAAATTAGAAGTAATTTTGTGAAATATTACATGCATTAGAAAAATTTTTTTTCATTGACTATTTATTGTTTTTCCCAATCAGGAAAGAGTGAATATTTACTCGACTAACAATAGGCCAAGGTGCGCGTAAGGGAAAGGGGAAGGTAAAGTATTACCAACTAACAAGTGAAGGAAGTTGTGCCATATGGAATAAGAAAAGTTTTGAGTAGACCTTGTTCACTGATTTCAATCTTTACCAAGAAAAAGAGAGAATTAGAGAGCGAGAATCCTTCCATCTTATCGCACTTATACCGCGAATCGGAACTTGATTTCAAGAGAAGCAAGGACATGGTACTTGTTTGTTTATTAACCCCTCACTACGCCAATACAAACAAGGCAATCTTTAGTTGTATTTGTTTTCTAATGAAACGAGTCGTCTTTTCAAAAGTTCTTGGCTTTCTGAACGCAAGTTTTCAGCGAGATATCCATCAAATTATCCAAACTTCTCGAACAATTCAAATTTTCTTTAGAAAGTCTAAATTCTTAGGTAGATCTAATAATCATATCAAACTAACTTAGTCTATCATATCATATCGAAACACGTTTTGGTGTAACTTCTTTGCAACTTACAATTTTCTGTAAATGCACTACTCTAAACTTTTTTTCCTTCAATAAATTTTTGAGATGTACACAAGGGCCCATACTAACTAATGATATGACCCTTAACCTGAATCTTGCTGAACAAGTTAAAATCAATTTAATACATTACAATCAATGGTCTGAAGTTACACTTCATCTGATAAACGACATAGTTGTTATATCTGGTAAACCACCTAATAAGCTAGATGATAAGAATATAACTACAGAATGGGTTGTTCCTAGTACAAATTCAAAATTGACAGTTTCACAAATAAATGACTGGTTTACAGGAATTGAGAATTTACAAGGGAAAGTAGCTAGAGTTACAATTGCCATTGTCAACGATGATGGAAGTATTGTCTATTATTTTATACATAACGATATAGTTAAACCTCGTCAGAATTAACAGGTCTATAAAGACCTCTGAGGTTTAAATTCAATATTTTTAATTTCATCATTTGATATAGTTAAATCTTGCAAAGGTATTTCATCAGGAGCAATCACAGTGGAATTTCTTTTTCTAAATGCATAAAAATTCATTTTGGGATTTTCATCTTCAAATTCTGAATCAGTAAGATATCCACTAATTTCTCGTCGTAAGGATTGCATTTCCAGTGCAGGATTTCTTCTTATACTCAGTAATGTATGTCTACTTGCTAATGCTAATCTATTTCGAATGACTGATTTGGTACTACTTGCACTATTCTTTCTCAGTACTGTTCGTTTAATTGATCCAGTTATGGAAAACTCTGATGCATCACTTGATTCTTCTAAATTCTTGAAATACTTGTTTTCAACCATTCGATGTTGAAATTGAGGTAAATTTTCTTCAGGAATTTCAAATGAACTATCATAAAAAATTCCGCTTGAATAATCCCAATTTGATAAATATCCTGGCTGTAATTCTTCAAAAGTAGTTGTCAGTGGACGATGACTAAATCTTGAAAAACGTCTTGATTGATTTTTAGGTAATTTATTTTGATAATCATTTTGACACATTGTACCAAATTTATCAAATTCAATCATAAATTCAAATAAATCTTGTTCATGAATTAAATCAGGACCAAATCGAAATTTCTCATATAATTTAGTTAATTTCAGTAAATTAGGTATTGATTTTTCATTGGTATATTCTAAAAACAGTTCTGCCAAATACAACATTATTTCTCGTAAGGATAAATGTATAGGTAAATCATCTTCAGTTAAAATTTTCCCTATATAAAACTTATCACCTAAGCTTCGTATAATATCTTCATATTGAATGTTTGGGGGTAATAAACTTCCATTGGAACCTAATTGTTGATTATGTCTTTGAATATAATCTGGAGGAGAAACTCCAGGATGATTAATTACAATATCTTTGTTAGCTAAAGGAGCTGCCTGATTACGAATCTCCACTATACATTTACGTAGTTTTTCATCAATTTCTTTAAACACATCTTCAGAATAATCTCCTTCATTTGGGATATATAACGATTTATTCGGTATATCATTCATTGAAACTCGATATTGAAATAACCTTGAAAAATAAAACACGAGGGACAACACAATAAACACTACACATACCACAATGACAATAAATGTTTTGACAGCTATGGAATTATTGGTATCAAAAGTTTGAGCAATGACATCAAGTGGAGTTACACTTACAAATGCAAGAAATAAAACAATGAATATAATTAATGAAAAAGAATATAACCAGCGAAATATCTTTTGTGGCCAACTTAATATTCTTCGTCGTTGTCGTAAATCATTTGTATATACTGTAGCTACTTTTCCTAATGTTGATCTTGGTGATATTACTCTATTAATACTTGACTGTATATCATCTAATGGGAATACTATATGATCAGTGTCACTATTTATGGATACTGCCGACCTTGGTGAATCCAATGCAAACAGTGGTTGACGGAATTGATCATCCATAATTGAGGAAGATCGTCGTTGCATATTTATATCGTCATATAGTCTGGTGGTTGTCTTGAATGAGAGACAATATGCAAGTAGAGTTAGATTAAACTTAAAAAAGAAATAACGAAAAAAATGTCAATATTTTACGCTACCAAATCATTCACATTAACACTACTTATATTGACTCTTTACTAAATAATTCTAAAGGTTTAACTTTTTCAAATCTCATATCTCCAGGTTGATATTTATCTCGAGGTCTCACCAAGGCAACACCCTTAGATTTACCTAGCCAATTAATATATAAATTCTTGAATAAGTTATGAGTATCAAATACATTAACATAATTGTTATTCTTTCTCTTGTATACATAATTTAAATATTCTCTTGTTGTTATATTTTGTGAATTTAAGAAGATGTGAAAAAATAATAACAACAAAGGATACATTCCTCCAAGAATTGAATATATGAATAATAATAAAGCAACAGGATATTTCTTAATTGATTGTCCAAAACTAGTTATTTCATTTCTAAATCTATAGTGAAATAAATGTACCAAAGTAATCACCAATAAGAACACACAAGCTAAAACAGTAAAAATTAGGAACCACAAGAAATATCGATAATTTCTTTCTCCAATACAATTATTCAAATATACACAATGATGATCATGACTTAATATACACACTTGACATATATTACAATGACTTGTTCTTGGAGGACGCCAAACATGACAAGTTGAACAATATTTAACTTGCACCTTATCATGATATCCTGGTAAACTTATTGTGTTGAAATACTCCTCTGGAGGATAGTTAACTCTATTGTTGTCAATGAGTGATGTTGGTATATGAATATTTCTTGGTAATATCCCAGGATCAGAACTTGAAGATTTAAAATAAAACATAAAACTTAACCACCATATATAACTAAACAATATAACAATACTAGGATGGATATTATGCCATACCCAACTAGATTCAAATATCCAAAATAATATCCCTGGAACAAGTATAGCTATACCAGTTAATATAGTAATTGGTTTTGTTTTTATAGTTCGAAATCTTCCACCCATAAAATAAACATATTTCATATGTTCATGTTTTTGTATTTGATAGTTTCGTATAGGTTTTGTTGTTTCTTCTACCAAAGAAGGATCCATAATTAACCAATTAGTAATGAACTTTTGTATACATGTTACATTTTCCTTAGGTACTTTAGTTTCTGAATATACATGACTAGAATGGGTTAATGTAGTTTCAATCAGGTTCCTATTTAGAGGTCCCGTAGTGGAATATGAAGCACCAGTAACATTCATCTCATAGTGGATGGTTACCAGTTCTATGACAGTAAGAATTGTTAACCCAAAAAAAAAAAAAAAAAAACAAATA
>KI547134.1:666700-687936 GCA_000497715.1 Spathaspora arborariae UFMG-19.1A
GTTACCTAAAAACAAAAAAAAAAAACAAATAGATTTAACATCACACAGGGTTGAAAGCAAGATAGCACAAGAGACAGACAACATTTGGAATGTTTAAACTTGGAAAATACTCACACTTGGCAACAAGAAGAATGAGAATTCTTCCCTTGATTCCTAATACTAATCTCGTTCATACAAGAAATATTAGATTATCATCTGAAGGTGTTAAATTAGCGAAGAATTATCGATATATAATGAGTATTTTAGCAGGAGCATATATTGGTATTGGAATAGTTAGTGTTGCTCTGTTTTACTTCTTATATTATGATGCTGACCAAAGACAGCCAATCCCATTTGAATTAAGTTTTAAAAATCAAATTACAGCAGTGAAAGCTATTAATAAAGACGATGCACTTCAATCCCCAAGATATTCTGTAAAGCATTATCGTCGATTATTAATTGAATTAGCTAAAGAAGTTCAAAGTGTGGATGAAGAGAGGTTAGGTCAATTTGAAGTACCACTTATTGATCTGGAAATTTTGGTATATAAGAAATCTAAAAAATTTGCTAATTTTTATATTGATATTGTATTAAGGTATGCACGAGCATTATTGGCCAAGGGTCAATTAAATGTTTCAATTGATGTATTATCGAAAATTATTAATGACGATTTATTGTTTTATAAATTAGGTGATGGTGAAAGGTTAGCTTCTGGAAGTAGATTACTTGCAAAAGTGACTCTGAACAATGAAGAAAAACAGTATTATTTAAAAAGAGCAATTGATATGTTACAGAAATTTTATCCAGGGGTAATTCTTGATGAAGATTACGTTCTTGGTGAAAATAGTAAAATATCTGACGAATTAATCAATTGTCTTAATGATTTAGCATTTCAATTTGCAAATAGTTCAAAAACTGGCAATAAAAAACAAAAGCAAGAATTACTTGGGAAATCGTTAAAAATATATTTGGGTAATCTTCGATCATTAAATCAAATTAGACAAGGTCTTGAAACTGAAACTCGTAGTCAATTAAATTATCCTTGGTTTAATTGTTCTCGTGAAAATTTAATTATTGCTATTTGTGAATTACGAGCTCATATAAGTGAAATTATGTGGAGTAAAGGATATAAAAAAAATGCAATTGGGTGGTCAGAAGAAGTGGTTGAGGAGATTTATTATGATAAACAATCAACACCAAAAGCATCGCCTATTTTAATTAATGTTTTAAATAATTTAATCATCATGTATGATGATATGAAAGATATTGCAAGTAAACAAAAATGTGAAAGATTACTTGATGGGGTTAAAGTATATGATTTTGAAGTTTCAACTGGTTGGTATGATGAAATTATTAGAAAATGGAGTAATATACTTTATAAAGATGGTCCGATTGAAATTATTGCCAAACCATTGAGGGAGAGGTTTGGAATTTCTGAGAGGGTATTGGATATTGAAGAGTATGAAGATGAGGATGTGGAGTAATTATAGATAAGTGGGTGATATCTAAGAGAGGTTATAGAAGTATATTGTATATAGAGATAAGTTGACAGTTGCATATTTGTATTTACCACAGGTGATGAGGATATGGAGTAATTATACTTAACTGAGTGATATCTAAGACAGGTTACAGAAGTATATTGTATATAGAGATAACTTGACAATTACATATTTATATTTATATTTATATTTATATTTACGTCAGAAGCTGAATAATTAAATTTGTAGAGTTATACTCAACTAGCCAAAACTAACCAAACAATATAAACAATTTAACATTTACAAATCCCTTATATGTAAATATGTACATTTCCGCACCTATTCTCTATAAAACTATTTTAACCAATCATGTAACGATTGAAAATAATCCACTGACGGAAAAACAAAAATACCCCGGGAGAGAATGAGTATCCTCAACCCACTCTTAACCAACCACATTAAAAAAAAAAATAGGGAAGTGAAATTATCTTTCTTCTACACTCTTCTACACCAAAAATAACATGTTATCAGTATATTCTCGTATTGGATTAAATCAATCTAGACTACTCATTAAACCTGCATTAATTAGAGGTCTTAAAACTATTCCTCAACCTCCAGGTTATATTGTTGGTACTGTTAATGATGCTTATGTTCCACCTCCACCCGTTAAAACTGAAGGTTCTTTACATTGGACAGCAGAAAGAGTTGTTGCAATTGGTATGATCCCATTAGTTATGGCTCCTTTAACTACTGGTACTACTACATTATTAGATTCTGCTATGAGTTCACTTTTATTATTTCATTGTTTTGCTGGTTTTCAATCTTGTATTATAGATTATATTCCTTTAAGAGTTTATGGAGTCTATCATAAATATTGTATGTGGTTATTAATGGGAGGTACTGCTTTTGCTGGTTATGGTATTTATGAAATTGAAAAGAAAGATGGTGGTGTTGCCAATGTTGTAAGTAAATTATGGAAACAATAAGTGACCCCAACCGAGCGTTTAGGGAAAGTTGACTAAGTGTAAACATGACCAACTACACATTGCATTTCAATTACACGTTGTTTACTAGCTAGTTATATTTATTATTTATTTAAGAAAAAACATTGTTATCAGGAGATTTTCTCTTTTTTGATTTGATTACTTCCACATCAACTTTAATCTTTGATTCAAATTCTTGATTAATTGGTTTTAATTTTTCCAAATACCACGAATTAATAGTTTCATATGCTTTAGATAAACTTCTATTACCAATATCTTCTTCAGTTAACACTCGTAAACTATAGTATCTCGAATTGTAAGCATCACGAAGTATTTTACATTTCACTATATCAACAACTCCTTCCCTGTCATTAATTTTAACATCAACAATACCTTGAAATACTAATTCAATAATTAATTCATGTAAACTTTCTTCAATTTCTTTATTGCTGATCAATTTTAATCCTTGACCTATACCATATTCAGATAAGATTTCTTCAATAGAGATTGAATCTCCTTCATGATCATTAAAACAACTTATTAAACTTAATTTAACAAGTTTTACAACAAGGTATTGATCTAATTCAATATATTCATGCTTATACTTAATATATTGTGATATTGTACCAAATGTAAATAATTCAAGGGTCTTTATCCAAGGAGAAGTTTCTTGAGGTATATCAAGGAGATCAATGAGATGGTTGTATTGGTTGTTATGTAAGATTGAACTGATACTATGTTCTAGGTCCGTCATTATATAGTTCGAGGAGTAAGTTGTGTATAGATGTTTTTCTGATATTCTCTTTATCGCGTAAATCAAAAGTTAGTGAAAAATACTATTTTCTAGGATACTACAACTTGTTAAAGTGGTTGTTTACGCTATGTATTTACTTACGACTGTTTATTACTACACTCGACTACTTACCTTCGCTATCACTTAAGTATTATCCAGTAACTCTTCTTAGAAAATAGCCAATTAAAACTCCCGATATAACAATAGCAATAGTTTTAACTTGTTGAATATCTTCATTATCTTTCAACATTCTTTGTTCAATATTTTGTTCCATTTTTCGTTCATCAACTTTTGGAAATGGTTCAACATCATCTGAATAAGTATTTGAAATTTCTGCATGTAAATCAATTGTAGAATTTGAATTTTGAGTTTGATCGGGTGGTGGTTGTTCTTCCTCTTTTTCATCATCAGATACAGGTGGAGTTAATTCAATCAGAACCTTATCACTATTTTCATGTTCTACTTTCCTATCTCTCACTGATGGTGTTCGAGAAAGATCCATTATAAATCCATTTATGGCTGTATTGACTTCTTCTTGTTCTTCTTCTTGTTGATGTAGTTGTAATGAATGCTTTAACACTTGACATTCTTGTTCTAATTTATTAATAGTGTTTTCAGATTCAGTTTTAATTAATTTGTATTGATTAATTTGTGCTTTGTAGTTTTCAATTTGGATATGTGTTGAATTTTGCTCTTCTTCAAATTGATGTAATTTCTCAGTCAATATATCTATTTTTTCAGTATATTCTTGTTCAATCAGAGTTAGTTTCTCTTTCAATACTTGATTGTTTGTTCTTTCCTTAGTTAATTCATTTTCAAGTTTAGTTAAATGTAATTTAAATTGATCATTTAAGAAATTTCGATTTAATTCCTTTAAATTTTGATGATAATTTATTAAATAATTTTCCAAAGTATTTAAAAATGAATTTTGTTGTTTAACTCGAGATAAATTAATTACTAGTATACTAATAATATTCTCTAATGCTGTGGTATTAGTAATTTGGGAATTGTTATATATTCCAGAATTTGTCAGAGAATAAAGTCCTAATAAATTATCTTCAATATTTGAATTAACATCACCAAATAATGCTGAATCAAAACCAACTTCTGACTTCTTCTTGGTTTTGGTTTTAGTATTGGTGTTGGTATTTGGGGTCTCATTAATTTGTCTATACAACTCTTCAATAAATGATAAATGTTTAAAATCAATAGTATTTAATTCTTCATATTTTAGTAACCCATTAGTTAAACTATCAAACATATCATCTTCACTTTCTCCATTTGAAATAACATTGATTTTTTCAATTTTTAAACTAATTTGTTTATGAGTACTTTCCGCCTGGACATTAAATCCAAGACAAACAACATCCCCAACTTTAACTTCAACAGGGTCATTATTTAATCTTAAATCGTTTAAATAAGTTCCATTAGAACTACCTAGATCTTGTAACATTAACTTCCCACTATTCAGATCAATATATATTTGTGCATGGTTTCTTGAAAGTACTCGAGAATCAAAATATCCATTTGTAATATCAGGTTTATGTTTTGTTCCTGTTGGTCGACCTAATTTTGTAGTTTCAGGATAAATGGCTACTGGTAAATGTTTCTTAACAAATGTATCATTTAAAGGAAGTAATGTAACATAATATTGAATTTTATTTCGTTTAGGAATGAATTCTTGTGTGATGTTAGAAGTTGTTGAAGTTATTTTTGGTTTTGAAGGTAGGGATATTACTTGAGATTGTGAATTTGCACGTTTTCTTCCTTTTATTGACTTATCGTTAGGTTTTCCATTTGATTTAATATTATTTCTAACTTGTGGATTCTTAATATATATTGCTCCGTTGTTTTTTAAATCAATATTGGGGAATGGTTCTTGTGTTAATTCAAATGATATAGGAATATCTGTCATGTCGGCTAAAATCTGGATTACAAAATTAAAAAAAAGGAATTAAATAAGGAATTAAATATTAACCTATCATTTAAGATAGGGTGAAGAAGTAACAAATATCAATTATGATTGATTCACCAATAAACTAGAAAGGATTTAAGATTCAACTTAGTGTGAAACAAGGGAAAAAAAAAATTGTGTGAGACTTTTGTGAATCACAACTCACAACTCGTAAAACTAAACACAGAGAAACAATAGAACTTAGTAAGTATATTAATTATACCAAGTAGTAATTGTTAACACTAGGTATATCACTTGAAGTATATCTAAATATCATATAAAATACAAAGAACTCGCCCAGTTTATATATATAGTGTTGTGTATCACGGAAATCTCCAGATTTTTTTTTAGAAAAAGAAAAAACATAAACAAAAGCTTAATCATGTCAAATTTCGATTATCTTACCAACACAAATGATTCACTTAGACATACAGTAGGAATCTTACAAGAATGTAATTCCCTATTAGCAACAGCAACAACTTCAAGTATGAATAAAATTATCCCTGAAAAAGTATATGGATTAACTACAACGCTGGATTTAAATGATACAAAATCAATATTTACAGAAAATGTATCTAAACAATCACTAAGCAATATGGACAAGATAAAAGATTCTATGAGTCATTTATCAACCACAGAAACTAAGTTACGAAATATACGATTAAAACAACTTAAGAAATTAAATAATATTAATGATTATGAAATGTTTCAACAATTTCAAAATCTGAAAACGGTGGATAAATTGAAAATTAGACTGTTGGAAAGATTGATAGCAAGGAAAGAACAATTGAAGCAATTAGTAGCTCAACGATAGTTGCGAAACTTAACAAAGTTATTAAATTATATGCTTAGTTTGAGGGGTGTGTGTGTATTAATGTATTATTATTTGTAGATTGATATTTACTTTAGATTATAGTAATAGAAGTAAATTACTTAACTTGAAGCGTTTTTAAATGTAGGACTATTGAAAGTGGATTGATATGTTATTAATTGGTAGCGCCGGTGTGATTTGATGTTTTTTGTTTTGTTTTGTTTGTGATGGTTGCCATGTAGTAAAATGAAATCTTAAACTTGCAAAAAAATTGCCAACCAAACACACTGTCATGTAGTAGAGTATAAACTCTTTTCTGTTGAGGATACGACTAGTTGATTCTCGATAAATCTTCTTATTGTTATTACCTTGAGAACATGTTCAATACATTAAAACCTCTTTTAGGCCCTTTATTCAGCTCAATTCTGAATATTTCCAAATCAGCGTTTAGAGAAGATCAATATTTAAGCCTTCAAATAAGTCAATCTGACTTCCCAAATTCAGGCCAATTCATCGATCTATTTAATCAAACTAATATCTTAATTATACTTCTCTTATAAACTTATACATATTTCCCCACTTGTCGCATAAATCCTATTCTCCTTAGAAATGTCGCGGTTACATTTCTATGCGACATTTAAAACCAAAAAAATGACCTAAAAAAATGATCTTAAGAAAACTCACACTTTAAAGGGATAACATCTTTACCAAGAGGCAATATGAAATTAAGATATTTTACTTTATTAACTTTAGTAACCACAGTATTAGCTAAAAATGTCGTTGATTTAGATAAATTTGTTTATTATTTACAAGATGATAAAGACCAACTTGATAAACGTGATGCTAAGAAAGTCGTTAATTTAAATAAATTCAAACAAGATAAAAGAAAGAATGTTGTTAATATAAATGATTTCTTGATTGAGAAGCGAGATGCTAAGAATGTATTTGATTTAAGTAAATTACAACAGTTTTCTCAAGATGACAGTATAACTAAACGTGAAGAACAACAACAGATATTAAAAAATCATGTATTGTTTACTATTGATGATGTAGATTGTTATACTAATCTTCTTCAATCAATCTTACCTCAGATTAAATCTATATCAATATTTGCTGGATATATTCGTGATAATGAATTACTTAATTCGAAAACTGAATTTATAAACGAAACAATGGTAATTGTTGCTCCAACAAATTCCGCAATTGAAAACAAATTATCTGGTTTAAAACCTTGGGAATTTCCAAATTCAATATCAAATATTAAAGATGAATATGAACAAGAAAAAGTATTACAGCAAAATTTAGAGAATTTTTTGAATGGTCATATTATAACTAATTTTGAAAAGAAATTAATCGTAACTAATGATTCAAGAGAACAAATTATAATTGTTCCTTTAAATAATGGGAAATTAATTAAAATTAAACAAGATTTAATTACTGATAAATTTAAGATAAAGTTGGATAATGATTGGATTGACGTTGTTTTAGTGAAACAAGTGGAAAATGGATTTGTGTTTGTTATTGATGAATGTTTAGTGAAGCCCAACTAGGACTAAACTTAGCAATAGCGAGGTTGGTTCTGGGTAATTTTTTATTCTGTTATTTATATATATTCAAGCCTCTGCTTGAGTAACTCGGTTTTATGTGTTTAGTTTGTGTTTAATGTTACATTTGTTAGATCAAGTTGTAGACTTTTTAGTAAGGTATTACCTTTCCTTTGCTTTCCTTTGCTTGGTAGTGTTAGTTCTACAAAGCTATTTAGTCAAAAAATCTTAAATTCAAATTGTATATAAACACTATAAAAAAAACACATACTATTCTAATACAATAACTCCAGTTTCTTCTTTATGATCACCAGTAATTGAATATTCTACTTTCCATTTAATTTTCAATTGTTTCAGTTGAGGATTTTCTATATTAATTTCTTGAATTATTCCCTGATTACTAAATCCTAATAATGAATCATTTGATTGAGGTTTTAAATCTAAAATACACCCCTTGGGAACAGCAATTAAAAATTTTAATTGAGAAATTGTAAAATTTGTTAAATTACTAAATAAAACTTTCCCCTTGAATGGAGTGTTGGAAATTACACCAATTTCAATTCTTAAATTTGAAGATTGATTAATTAAAATTGTTTTCGAGTATCCTTGAATTTGACTTGGTGTAGTTGTTGGGAAATTCAATCCAAATGCATCTAATGAAGTGTTGGATTGTAATTGAGGAGAAGGTGTATTGAAATCTCCCAACAAATCAATTGAATTGGAGCCAGGAACTGCTGGAAGTGGTTCTTTGGTTGCTACTGGTTGTTGTAAAGGAGTTGCACTTGTACTTGGAATCTCTGACAAATTACCTAAAGTAATTGATCCTCCAGATCCATATAAATTAAGTGGATTTACATTTGAACTTGGTTTATCAGTAAACGCTAAATTAGATAAATCACTTAATAAATCATTATAACCTTGATCATTTTTAACTGTTGTATCTTCAGGATCATCATCAAAATCAATTAAATTAATTTCTGGAGCAGGAGCATTGCCAACTTTAATTTGACTTGCTTCAGAAATATTACCAGTCTTTAATAATTGAAATTTATTAATTACATTATTCACAGTATCATTTAATTTTAATAATTCATTAACTTGTTCTTCATTTGTTTCTTCTTCAATAATTTTGTTTATAATTGGTTGGGAACTTTTAATTGAACTGTATAATTCAACAATTGCTTCATTTGAATCAGAATCAATTTTACCACCTTGATTTTCAATATTAGTCAACATTTCACCTAGAATTTCAACTTTTCTAGTTAATCTAACAATATCATCATGTAATTGTTTCTTATTTTCCTTTACATTATCATCTTTAAAACCTGCCATTATTTTCATTAATTTATTAGCTTCTTGCAAATCATGAGGTTTACCTCTTCTAATTAATTCTTGTAATTTAGCAGAATGAACAATTTCTTCTTCTTGTTGAATTTCTTCTAAAGACTTTAAATTATCAGAAGGATTCAATACAGCAACATCTTCAACTTTAACTTCAGGAAATACATATCCTTTGTTAGCCAATAATCTATGCATATCTTTAATATAACCAAAATCATCCTTATATTTGGAAGTACGACATATAGTTTGATACCACTCTTCAATTTGGGCTAAAATCAATCGATGAACACGAGTATATCTTAAAGGAGGTCTTTCAGGAAATCTTTTAACTAGTTCATTAAGGAATTCTTTACGCAGAATTTGTAATTGAAAAGGATACCCACAATTCTTAACTAAATTATCTAATAATGCCAAAGCTAATTCTGAAGTTTGAGGATCTCTTTGAGAAATTAATTTAACTACTGTAATTGCAGCTTCACGAGGGGCAGTTCCCTTTTTAGCATTTACATAATCACAAATTTCAAGATTTAATGCAAGATTTGGTTCTTCATTAGTTGGTCGACATGCTCGATAAATTCTTCTTAATAATTTAGGATTGATTTTGTCCATAGAATATGAAGATGACATAGTGACTGATCAATTGAGTGTGGAAGTGTTAAAATGTGGAACTATTGAAGTATTGAAGTAGAATCGAGGAAAGGAATTAACAACACACAAAGGGGAAGTGGCGGACGAAGAAGTGAGAATGAAATTTGTCTGGGAACAAAGCCGGAAAGAAAAACAAATTTACAACCAACTTTTGTTTATAGTGTGTGTATGGTATGTACAAAGTATGAATGAATCAACAAATGGAGATTTAGAAGATATTGAAAGCTTTATATCACCAGTTTCTACAAGTAGTAATAGTGAATCAGACCCTGATCCTTTAGAACTTCGTAAATTAGCATTAAGTTTTGATTATTTAATTTACAAAATAAAGGACCATATATCAAGTTTAGCTGAATCAACATATAATTCAATAATATTAAAACAAAATTTAATTAATCAAGATTATTTTAATGATCAATTACAATTATCTACAAAATATAATGAAATTGATGATATTTTAACTAAATGTAATCAACTTGAATTAGAATTTCTTAAATTAGATCAATTACAAATGTTTATAAATGAATTTAAACAAAGATTAACTATATTGGAAAGAGAATTTAAAAAGTTGAATTAAACTTTGTTTCCAATATATGCAGCTTTTTCAGAGTCAATAGTATGAGCAGGCACAGGGGCGTCAATTGGGGGTACTGAATGATGTATATTGTCCCTTGGAGGTAATGAAGGATGTACATCGTCCCTTGGAGGTACTGAAGGGTGTACATCGTCCCTTGGAGGTAATGAAGGATGATATGTCCCTGTTTGTTGTACTCGTTCAGTCTTGTGACTTGATGTGTCTGGCGTGGTTTTACTTAGAATGTGATGATCTGTCTTTTGCTTTTCCTTTTCCTTAACCTTTTCTGTGGTTACTGGAGCATTTGCAGTTACAGTGGCAGTAGTTGTTCCAGCTGGTTCTGAAACACCCGTTGTCCCATGAGAATACTTCTTTATCAAATGTTTTTCAAGTAATATAAAATTTCTTGAATTGCACTTATATAAGATATTAATAAAATCACCAACAAATGGAATTAATCCAATTCCAAAATCAACCATTACATTTCCCATCATTTCTGCCTGTAAAACTTTAGGTAATCCCCCATCAACTTCTCCTGCCTTTTTAACCAATTGTAAAGCAAACAACAAGGCAATACAATCACCAATCCAAGGAATTAATCCAATTATACCTGCCCAACCTAATCTTAATCCACATAAACTTAATTGTAAATCTAATCTATAAGCACGATTCTTTACTGTATTCAATATTTTTAAATCTTGTTTAGGGATATGTTGTGGCATTTTCCGTTTCCGTTTTGTTCCTTTTCTTTGATAAAAGTGTAATTCATTATCAGGAATAGTTTCAAAATAAGGATCTGTTGCATCATCTCCCATTTGAACAATATGGTCGAGATTCGTCTAGTTGTGTTAGTATATATATATTTTTTATTTTTATTCTTTTTTTTTGCAGACTAAATTTGTGTATCAGTACATACCTTTCGTAAAAAGTATTTATAAAGTAATTGTGACATATTGACACCAATTGAGTTGTTTAATAGATATAATAAGTAAGAAAGAGAAAGAGTAAACAAAAAAATTCAGGGCCCAGTGTTTAAACAATGGAAACAAGGGATGAATGCGAGTAAAGGTTTGCTATCTTTTTTTTTTGTGTGTCGTGGAATTTCACGACAAAATGTGGAGGAGTTTTGTCAACAGTCACAATCACCAATTAAACTAGTAAAACCCTTCAAGAAAAGAACTATACAAGGCTATAAAACTCTTCATTTCTCCTTGTGATTTGTCGACCCTCAATTCTCGTGGGTCTTGTACTTAGGTTAATTTATTCGTGACGAGCTCCAATTATTGACAAGCTTTCATATATGACATAAACACACACTATATACAAGTTACACACTCTTTGATTTTCTTAATCTTTCAAAATACTCTTTTCTCATTTGTCGTAAATCAGGTGGTTTTACAATTCCCATTTCTTGTCTAAATTCATCAGCATCTTTTTCTAAAATTCTCTCCCAATATACATTCATTAATGGTTTTGAATTTAATCCAGAATCAATAGCCCAAGGATAATATACATTATATAACCTTTCTCGTTGAGATTTCTTCAATCTTAAAGGAGCAAATAACATACCTAATCCACTCATAGGCATGCCAATATTCATATATTCAAATACTTTAACAGCAATTTCCCCTTCAATTGTAATAGGTAATCCAGTTATTGCATGATAAAAATCATGACATTCACGATATCTTTGATATATATATGCCAATTCTTCGTGATCAATATATCTCACAGGAACTCGAGTATCAGGACTACAATTCTCTTTATCTAACCAAGAAACATAATTTCCTCCAATTGTAGTAGGAGGTAATGATCGTAAATAATCTAAATCTAATGAACTTGAAGTCATTCTTGGACGATCACGAAGAATTTGTCTGCCTACAGGATCACTTAACATTTTTGTTTGAATTGCCCGTAATACTGGAGTAATTGCTGTTGATTCACCTAATGCAACAATAAATTCATTTCGTTCAGGATGGAAATACGATCCAAGTGAAGATCCAAGGAACATAAGCAATTTCTCGTGAAGATATAAGGGAACGTGTCCAGGATATTCTGGTTCTCTTCGAGTGAAATATGGTACTTCGTTTCGAGTTTTATTGAATTGGGCATTGAAATCTTCATAATGAAGTTTCCCTTGATCCATTTTTGTAGCTAATTCAATATTTTTATAAAATTCAAATGATCCAAGAAGGGACTTGGCTGTAGTACCTAGAATGAAATGTCGTTTAGCAATTGTCATTGACAACATCTTGCTAGTTAACATGGTTGACTTAGTTGTTATCTCGTATAGGATTGAAGAATTGAAAAAAAAATGAACCCACTAAACAAAAAAAGAAAACTAGTCACGTGATGCTAATTCCGGATAAATATTTGCAATTAAACAATCCAAGATTCTAATAAGTAATAATTTATTCATTTTAGTCGAAGATGTTTCAATTGTATTGCTAATATTAACCAGATTAAATATTGATAATATTCTTTTTATACATTTTCTCTGTTGTTCTTCTGTTTCTTGATTAAATCTAGATAAATTTCCAAAATATTTTACTTTGTATAATTGAATAAACTTATCAGTTATATCATTAATAGTTGGAACCAATTCCTGTTCAGACTTTTCCTGATAGAATAATTTCTCACGTAAATCAGATATTATGGTTGACATCCAGTTGTCAGTTAACAAATTCTTTAATTTATTTACTAAATATCTTGACCAAATTGAATTTAATTTTTTATTCAAATGTTCATTTATTTGCAACCAATTACGAATAAATACTAATAAATTTGTAAATAATGGCTTTCTTTCGCTCATATTAGTTAATGTGTCTATCAATTGAAGTATTGAATTATCAAATATATTAAACTTACATTCTTGTTCTTGAGTATTAAGAATGATTTTCTTGGTTCCATAGGAGATATTGATTATAAAATCACTAATTTTTTGATAACTTGAATTTAATACTTGTTTGACACTCCAATTGGTGTTTGTTTGTGCAGGTTTGTTTTGTGTTAGTTTGAGTAGTTTCGTCACTATGTTATTGACTATTGTGACTAATATGAAATCTGGGGTTGAAAGTTTATCAACTAATTTATCTAGTACTAAATCACTCATTAATAGTATTACTAAATTATTGGCAATTTCTGAAGTAGCTAAATTTGAAGAATATTCTGATTCAAATGTAGTTGTCAATATTTGTTTCACAAGTACTCGAAAGTATGATTGCCCTGTCTCTTGAAATATAATATGTTCAGCTTGAAGATACTCACTTATAATTTCTTCAGATGGGATATCACTAGATTTAAAACTATTCTTTACTTTCGTCTGTTGGTAATAGTCATTAACTATTTTATATGCATATTCTGAATTAGGTTCACTAATCAACTTTTGTAAATGATTATTCAAAATATCTGCAATTTCATCGATTAATTCAAGAATTTTGTCATGTTGAATAATTTCATTGATCCTTTTAGAGAAATCTTGTATAAAATCACAAATTAATTGATACACTAAATGAACAAACTCGATATTATTAGTGTTTAATTTTGTGAAATACCAAGAATTGACGTATTTTACCATAATTGTACTTAAAAACAAATGAACTTGAAAATTCAAATCATATTGAATATCTTCCTCTTGTTGTTCTTTACTTGTTGGAATTGGGATTATCCTAGGTAAGTGATTTACTAATTGTTTCAAACTTGGTTTATTACGATATCTGTTAGGTACAAATAAAGTATATAAAAATTTCAACTCTTCTGAATTTAAATCATTTTGATTGTCGTCTAAGGCTTCAGATATAATTATACTCTTGGGTCGTCTCTTTATATCCTTTTTGGTAATATTGGGACCTGAAGAAGAAGAAACAGGCGAACTAGTATTACGAGTATTAATTGTAACCCCACTAACCTGTTTCAGTCCATGTCGATTCATAATTGTTGTATTAGTGGCAGTTATGGTTGATATTGAAGGAGTTATAGGTTGTGGTTTTGCCACTACAGCATATAACTGTTTTGGTCTTGATTGAAATGTATCATTATTTGAAATGTCGGTCATTTCCTTGTAAGTTTACTTTGTAGGTTTACTCTGTAAGTTTACTTTGTAAGTTTAAGATTACTTTGTAGGGTTTACTTTGTATTGGTTGTTAATTGTTACACAGAAGAAAAATAACCAGTTAATGCAACAATCGCTGCTCAAGATCTACAAAAATTTTCAATATCAACAAAACTTACAATGAAAAGGACCATACCGTTGTTACAAGAAGTAACCAGCAAGATATGCCCTATAATTTCGAAACCAAAGAAGAAATTTTATCCTATTAGACAAAATTATGATGCACTTCAACATATACATTTCCCAGGAATCACCTCTTTCCAACATGGATTAAACATCCAACAAACATTAGTGGATTGGAATTTAAAATTTAAAGCTTCAGAATTTAATATTCGTAAATTACAAAAGACAACTGAATTAACTTCTCGACAAACTCAACTTATTGAAAAAATCATGAATTTAAAACCATTACCTACTATATTAACTTTTGAATTTAATAATGTATATGCTGGAGGTTTACGTTCAAAAGAAGAAGTTAGTCCTGAGTTACGGAAACAATATGAACAATCTGGTTGTGAATTTCATCAGTTAGATCGAGGTGGTCAAGTTACTTGGCATGGTCAAGGACAGTTGGTCGCATATTCTATAATTGATATAAAGGCATTTCATAATTTAACTGGTAAATGTTTTGTTACAAGTGTACTTCTTAAAAGTATTCAAAATACACTTTTAAGCAATTTCAGTTTATCAAGTAAAGTCACTGAGAATCCTGGTGTTTGGACTTCTAATAATGATAAAATTGCTAGTGTTGGTATTAGAATTAAACGTGGTATTACAGAATATGGTATTTCTCTTAATATCAATCCAAATTTAAAATTCATGAATGATTTTATAATGTGTGGTCTTGATAATAAACATGCTACTTCAATAAAGGAACAATTACCTAATAGAGATATACCTAGTATTGAACAAGTAGCTAATATGTATGTTGAAGAAGTTGCAAAAGCTTTAAATATTTCAAAAATAGAACATATTAATTTATAGAACCTTGTTCATTATTTATAGATAGAGATTAATAATAACACGAATACAAAACGAATAACAAAAACACAATTAATAAAACTAAAAGAAAAAAAAAGGAATAGTAGTAGATCTTTTCAAACCAACTCTATAGATAAAACTCTCTAATCTTCAATAATGTACAGTTCTACTTTTTTTCTTCCTTTCTGTCAAGTCAAACACAGGTCAAGCTTAGATTAAAGCAACACCAATGGCAGCAAAAGCAGCAACAACTGAAGCTAACTTACCAGCAGCAGCTGGGGCATCGTTCTTCTTAGAAGTGGTAGTTTCAGCAGCACCAGTTTCAGAAGAAGAATCAGTTTCAGAAGAACCATTCTTCTTAGAAGATGAAGAGGTAGTAGTAACTCTATCTTCACATTGGAATTTATCACCCTTGACATCACCATTAGAGTTTAATTTATTAAAAGCTTGACATGATAATTCACCATCAGTCTTTAAAGTAAAACCACCAGCAACTCTTTGTAAAGATTCAAAAGTACCGTTGTTAAAAGTACCATTCATATTAACTGAACCACCAATAGTCTTTAATTCTGGGAATCCATCAAATGATGCTAATTTGTTATTATCAGAAATTTCTAAAGCTCCTCCAATAGAAGTTAATTGAGGGAAATCCAATTCTTCTAATTCATCATTCTTGTTAATAGTTAATGACTTACCAATAGTTTGCAATTGCTTGAATTGAATCTTATCAACAGATGAAGAAGAAACAGCAACTGAACCATTAGCAGCAGTTAAGTTTTGTGCAGAAATAGAATTAATAGATTGTAAAATAATATTGTTAGCACCAGTTAATTGATCTAAAACAACATCAACCTTTTCTGCATTATAAGAAATATCTAAAGTATCAGTAACTCTCTTTAATCCAGAATTAATAGTTTCAATTTGATCATTGTTGTTAACGTTAAAAGTTTGTAATTCAAAAACATTAATACCAGTTAAACTAGATAACCCAGTATCGGAAATAATAACAGAATTAGCAGAAGTAATACCAGCAGTTAAACCAGTAGATTCTAAAGCTGGTAAAGCATTGAAATTTAAAGTACCAACAGTAGTTAATTGAGCCAAGTTTAAGTTAGATAAAATAGTATTGGCATTTAATTCAAGAGTACCAGAAACTAATTGTAAAGTTGGAGCATTAACACCAGCGGCTTTAGTGGCATTGTTAATTGATAAATCACCAAAAACTTGTTGTAAACCAGTTAAATCAATGTTACCAAATGCATCACCATAAATGGTAATATCACCGACAGCAGTAGCACAAGCAGCAACTTGAGCAACTTGAGCAGATTCAGTAGCAGTAAAACCGTCAAAAGAACATACACTAGTGACGTGTGGAGTAGCAGTAGTCAAAGTAGAGTCTAAAATATTGTGTTAGTAAGAATATTCTCATTCAATATATTAAGTTTCAATCATGTTATGAATATTTTCTATGCAAATCGTAAACTAAATCAAGAAAAACTGAAAATTTTTCGGCCGCTGCGGCGCTTAACCAAAAAAAAACGTTCACACCCCCTTTTTCTCGTAAACTATAAATCAAAAAAATGTGTTAAAAACTTGAACACAGGCCCATATGAAACGTTTGGTGTTGGAACTTAAACAAGTTTATACGTAAATGTTAAAATTACGTACACTGTATCTTATACTTTGCATTTGACATATTGACACATTTTTTTTTGTTTCATTTGAATGAGGAGGGGGGTTAAGTATGAATTTTAGGAGGGAAAAAAACTTCGACAAAATTCTAAAAATAGCCTATTTAAGTAATACCACACCATGCACCATGCAGTAGCACAAATTCAGTTTCAAAAATGACAACTGAGTTTGATATAAGATGGGATATGGTTTGAAGTTTAATATTTCTCGAGGAAACTAGTTGTATGTTGGAAATTGTCTCAATATTAACCGTCATTCTCTTTCTTAATTTATTGCATGGGCTGATCAGTATACGATTCAGTGTACGATTCAGTGTATGATTCAGTGTATGATTCAGTGTATGATTCAGTGTATGATTCAACATTGCAACATATTCATTTGGGTTGATATGTTTACTTAGGAATGATTACTAACGATTTAATGTTTTAATTCATAAAAACAAACACAAGTCCGTCACAGATCATTCCATAAAGTAAATCCTATTCTTGAAACTTTTAGGTTAAAATTAATACATACTGTTCTTGTCTGCAGCAAGGGCAACACCAGCAATGGTGGCAACAGTAAAGACTTTCTTGAATTGCATCTTTTTCCAGTTAATTAAAGAATGTAAAGAGAAAGAAATAAAAAAAAGAGAAAAAGATTAAAGAAAAAAAACTTTTTTCTATTAATTTAAAATAGGGGGATATGAGAAATTATTTCATTTAGTGTGTAGGAACGAACTGTCAGTTGTGGGCTGGCTGTATTTTGTGTGTACTCCCATCAATTGTTAAAAAATCTCTCAAAAATTTTATTTCGAAAAATTTCTAATAGGAATAACAAAAAAAAAATTTAATACAAATCGAGTACGACAATATAATACAAAAAACACACACAAATTGGCCAAAAAATATTTTATTTTTATGTATGTTTCAGACCGAAATCACTAAATTTGATCCGATTCTCGTTTTTTAATTGTAGGTTACATATTTCATGATCCGAAAGGAACAACTATGTTTCAAATCACGATATGATTGCTCTTGTCTTGAATTTTAAGGTGTGACATGTTATCCTAGAATTTTCCCATCAAACTAGATCAAAAATTAAACAAGTACTAGTATATGCCCTCGGATTTTAATCAATAAATCCCGGAACAATCGAGAAATTTTTTTTTTAACACACAAAGAAAATAGGTAAAAGCGCCAACTTTGCATGCAACTTACTTTTTTAACAAATTGAATGTTTCTACAGTGACGACTAAATAAGGTGTGAACTAGCATTATCTAGCAGCTAACAATGAAGCATTGATATAAGTTACTATGGTGGTTTACTAATGTCGACCGACCAAATTAAAACACACTACTTTCGATAAGAGATGAACAATGTAAAGAAATTGGAAACCAAGAAGGAGAGGTATTTACAATAAACTTCACTCTGTTTAAATTTTCATCTCTTTTAGAGAACTTATTTGCAAAAAAAGATGTAAATTAAGCCTTCGTTTGTTTCTCATGTTTACACTAGTAACAAACCTGGGCAAATGTGGAGAATCAAAGAAAATATGCCTAGCTGATTCTCCAGTTATCTGATATAGTTTTAGTGCTTACAACCTCTTGTATCTATTAGAAAGCTGGTTGTTGATTGTTTGTCTGGTAAGAAAATACTGGTCCAGTTACAATAAATCAGATGTCAAATTTGGACATTGTGCAGCCTAGACAAGACTTTTTTTTTCCCTTTTTGACGTATTTGGATGCACTTGACAACAGGTTTCAGTTCCTGCCACACACGAAAGATAACTACTATAATAGAAGACAAAACCATCTTTACCAAACACACGTGATGTTTATGAAGCTATAATTCATCCTAGGTAATGAGATACCCTATGCTAGACGAGGATTCCTTTTGGAAATTTCAATTCTCTTTGTTTTATTATAAAAGCAAATGTACCAAGTCTGGGTATATAGGCTTGGCTTGCTTTTATTGTTTGATCCGACTGGCATGTTTTTCTTCTGTTTAAGCATAGCTTCCACGTTCTCGGATGTTATTTCGGAAATCTTTTGTGTTCTATTACATGTCAGTATATCAGAAAACAATCCACTGTCTTTTTCTCACCCTCGGTTTTTCTTTCCCAAAACGAAAACAAAAGCTAGGAAAAGAAAAAAAAAGGTTTGACACACACAAAACTTGTGCAATCTCAGTGCAATAAAATAAAATGTTGACATTTTATTCCGATAAATAATGAATTGACAACTGGTAGACAATGAACATAATTGTTGCTACTGCGCCTGCATCTCGATTAGAATTTTTAGTCAATTTTTTTTATCTACAAGAAGACAAGGAATTGAAATGTTTTAGTAATATTCCTGTGCTTAATGTTCATAGCTTACATTTTCTGAAGTGTGACCCGGATATCACAAATTCATTTGAGATATATATGTGTAATATTAACCTTATCTGGGGTAATTACTAAAACATGTGGCTTCCATACATGGAATGGTTATTCTGTTGCCTTGCAACCGTTTCTAGTACAAAACCGGGTTGATTGTTTTATGTATATCTTTTATATTTCCGTTGATATGCCTCATGTCAACTGGTTGATTCTCATAAATAGTCTCCCTTGCATTTGCATACAACTTGACGTAATTAGGGTACGCCGTTTGTTGAAAACTTCCTCATACATGTTCTGCATAGAAATGCCTAGAATTTTACCCAATCTAGAAACTAGATATTTTTTTAATTCCCCTCACAATGGATGGATCAGTTCTGGGATTATCCGCTAAAGATTGTACATTCAATAATCCCCTTTAACTCCAGAGATAAACTCCATTTTGAATTCCTGTTTGTGGTTGCCTCTTTTTTTATTTTTAGGTTTTGTGGTTAGATTATTGCCTTTGTTCAGTGATTTCTTATTATTCTAGAGCAATTCCCCTTATAAAGGAGCCCGCCTTTTATTTAGATTTTTTTTTCAAAAATGTCTTACCCCAATTGTTTTAGATTGTTTATTCTCCCGTTCATGTCCACACACAGAAGGATTGTTCAAATTAGTATAAAACTACCGAGGAAAAAAAAAAATTGACACCCATTACGACACAACCACACTATCTTCAACCTTCCATCAAGAGGGTTTTTTTTTCTTATAACAATGATAATAGACAATTGTTCTACGTCAGTTATATAGTACTTTTCTAAGTGGAGCTGTTTTTTTTTTTCTCTACATGATTAAATCAACGGTTTCTACAAACGCAATGAAGATTGATTTTTTTTTCTTCATAAATGAAAATCCTTAAATGGTTTCTGTAAACATATTTCAATTTTATTAGATATAGGAACATCCTTCCGATTTTGAGCAATCAAAGATCACACATTATCGGTAAATGATTGGGTGCAGATATTTAATTTCACCTTTAAGGCGAATAATGGAAAACCTGGGAGATACATAAAAAATATCTTTTGTCTTACATTAAAAATAAAATTCCGCCGTAAAATTGTTAGGTTATTTTTCATACATGTGCATATATAATAAATTTGTGTTACTCAATCTACATAAAAAATTTCAATCTTTTTCAATCAATTTTTCATTATTCGCATAAACCTCGTAAAGGTAAGGGGACTTAACATCAGTACTAAAGTAGAAAGCAAGTTGCAAGAAGTTCTTTAGTCAATTGATTGATCGTATTTATAATTCGTGGTGTTAACAAAAAGAATAAACAAACGGTTCAAGCCATTGTCACCTAACCAAAGCCTTAATATCAATTGTTTAACTGCAGGGTCAGGTAAATAACATCCGAAGAGGTACATTCTTTTCTACACGTTCTTTTCTTTTTTAACCACATCTGATAAAGATACTACTTCAAAGGTAAGTACGAGTTTTTAAATTTTTAAAAAAAGCAAATCAATTATCGTTTTTGGTCACGAACATTAATATAAAAGCTAACCATAAATTTAAAAGAAACATCAATAATCACAGACAATTGGTATTCTTTTAATTTTTTACTAATCTAATATCTTACCTTCAAGCTGGTTCATATCCGATCACATATTACTATACGTATGTGCATTTATGTACATTTTTGAATTTTTTTGTTTGCCTTTATATTTTGTACTACTATTTTTAATTAACCTTACACTGAATACCAATATTCTAACTTGATATCGAGATTTTTTATTTAATATACCCATGAGTGGAAATATTCAAAAACCAAAACCATTGAAAGTATATGGGAGATCTCATTATGCTTGTACTCGTTGCAAAGTATCAAAAATAAAATGCTCTGGTGAAAAACCATGTGCTAATTGTAAAAGCATTGGCAAGGAAGATGCGTGTATTTATCCAACTAAAGATAGAAAGATTGTTATTATGGAGTCAGATTTGAA
>KI547134.1:687956-823287 GCA_000497715.1 Spathaspora arborariae UFMG-19.1A
ATTGCATGAACGAGTAGAGTATTTAGAAACAATTATAGCGACATCTAACCAAGTACCTGGGATCACTGGAACATCCCCCCCAGTTGGCACGTCATCTTCTCGCTCGTTCCCATTAATACCAAATATCGGGTCATCAAAAAGAATTCCTGTAAGTGGGAACATTATCAATGGAATTGAGCTTGTTAATTTTTATGCTCCAGAATTTGATGACTATGATTTACAATATAACTTGTTACTTGCTTGTCAAAACAAATTACCCGAAAGGACTTATGCGCTTAATTTGGTCAACAAGGTATACTCCACTTATAATCAAGAATTTTATTTATTGGCTATCAAGGAATTCTTAGAATTGACAAATGATATATATACTTTGTTCGATGGTTTGCAACTGGAACAACAACATCAAATGCTGGGACAAGTTGACCAACATCAAAATCCTGATCAACCTCTTCGATCAATCACACAAATTTCACTTTGTTATTTCTTTATTTTAATTGCATTTGGAGAACAATTGTTGAATGTTAAAACTGATGAAAATAAGTACCCTGGAATGGAATACTATTTGTTAGCAGAACATTTATTCCGATTAACTAGATCTGATCTAGATATCACGTTTATGCAATGTGCATTATTACTAGGTCTTTACTCAGTTAACTTAGCGCGTTATAATATTGCCTACAATTACTTGGGGATCGCATGTCGATCTTCCGTGGCCCAAGGATATCATCGCCAAAGAGACATCCCAACCAATAAATCTCCAGAAGAGTATAGAGAACTTCAAGTGTTTGCTGAAAGGTCAAAAAGATTATGGTGGACTATATTTGTTATTGATACCTTATGGGCATCAAAAACTGAAAATTTTCAATATACTGACACCGATGTTGACTTGCCTACTGAAAATACCTTCGATCTAGGTGATTCATTTGATGGTACCATTCTTGAAACTAATGTTCATTTGACCAAATATGTTGCCAAGTTTGTGCGATTGATTTATGGTCCAAACATAAGAACTTTTCTGATAAACTATATCAATACCAACCAATTTAACCAGAAACTTTTATTGAAGAATATCTTGATCTCATCTTCAGATTTAATTAAGAATTTTGAGTTTCCCTTGATGTCCAAATTTAATGGGGTAGATTATGTTAACGAAGGTTCAAGAACTCTAGCTAATCTATTACTTAGATACCACCAGTTGAAAATATTAATCGCAAAACCCTTGCTTTCACTTGTTATAGACCCATCCACCTCTGAGTTACTTGAAAACTATCATGATACCGAAGCAACCATAACCAGGGGGATTTTTACTTCATGTGCTAGTATAGATATCATAGCGAGACTATACACTTGTCAAAAAATCTTTGTTTTAGGTTATTGGGACAGTCATCATTTGTTCTCTGCTTTGATAATGCTTTTGATTGCCAGCCTTCGTGGTAAACGATATTCTCAAATAAATAAAGCCATTGCTTTGCTTAAATATTTAGCAGGGATGGGGAATATCAATGCTAACACTTATGTTAAGAGATTGGACGATATAGGTGTTGAATTACAATCCTCGGGTATCCCATTCACTATTGATCTTTCTGTCAATGTTAATGACATCGAATTTGATCAAAACGATTATTATAACAATCCTCCACCAATTAAATTAGATAGGCACTATTTATTTGAAGCAAAAACTACCTTGCCATACCTCCCTGAAGCTTATGCTGATACCATAGAGGGAATTGATACGTTTTTGTCTTCAACTCAAGGAATCCCAGTTGATGAAAAGACTCGTAATTTCTACATGTCCTTAGTCAGTCATATTCAAGGATGGGAGGATTAATAAAATAAAACTTTTTATATATATTTAACATTTAATACAAGTTATTTAAAGAGCATCATTAAAATTAAACTGATCATTCAAATTCAATTGTTGTTCGATCATTTCCGTCCAGGGTCCCACGAAATCAAGACCAATGGTACGATTATTCATAAACCAATCAATAACTTCACTATCACCAACCAAAGTTTGTAATGGAGTATTTTGGTCATTTGGAGTCATACTCTCACTTTGAGAAATTGAACCATTGTTATTGTTTCTAAAGTACAGTTCTTGGCCATATCCAAAAGAATCGATGGACAGTTGCGTTGGTTGCTGTTGCATGGGATATGCCATTTGCTGATTGGCCAGAAGAGCTTCATTGCCATTACCTTGGTATAACACGTTTTCTGATGGTTGTTGGTGGAACATAGATGTTGCCCCATCATCCGAGGGCACGGCATCAAAAACAATTTTTTGCCTCTTGGCCAAATGTTCTTGCAACTTGACTTGATCTTCTTCTGCAACTTCCTCTTCTTGGTGATTTTTTCTTGTCTTCATTTCAGAACACAAATACATCAAAACGTTGGAATATCTTGTACATAAATGTAACTCATCGGGAGAACAATCACGTAAAGTAATAGCTGCTCTTTGAATTGACAGGGTAATATCATCTATAGTGATTAAAGAAAGTGATAAAATTGTAGTATCATAATTATCAATCGAATTATTAGAACCACTTTTCGATGAATTTTTATGAGCCGTAATTGTTAAATAGCATTTTACAATAAAAGCAACAGCTCTAACCATTCTTGTTAACCATCTAACAGGCATAAATCTAAGCATTTTTAATCTGTGAACTCTATGTGCAGCATATAACATTTCATTGGCAGCAGTAAATGCTTGCTCGATATACTTGGCTGATTTTGACATTTCATCCAATTTCAAAGTAACCTTCCCATGTTTTCTATTCCTTTTCTGATCAAGTAATGCCCGAGGTGATGGACTTAATGCAAGGGAATAAATATATAACTTAACATAGTTGTACTCAAATATAAATGATTCTCTCTCTATGTATTCAGAAATTTCATTGCATACTTTTGAATTTGGTTTCAACCAATGAGTAGTTATATTTGAAATATGTTTGAATAATTTGTTATTTGATGGTGTAAGAAATGCTTTATATTTACGACCCCAATTATTAATTAAGGGACTAATTATATTCAAAACTGATAAATTTTGTCTTTGAGATAACAGACCCAATTGTGCCTTGTAACCATATAATGATTCATGACCAAGAGATATAATTTGAAGTAATTCAATTTGGGCCTTTTGAGATTTTGTAAATTTAAGAACATGTTCACTAGAGACTCTTCTCAAATCTTCTTCCGACATTCTAAGCATCCTGTCATCGTCATCTTCTTCCTCTACTTCTTCCATATCCTCTTCTGTTATTTCATCTTCATCCAAATCTACCTCTGACAATGAGTGAGCCAACATAGATCTTCTGGCAATATTCATGACCGAATTAATCTCGGCTATGTGTGTCGCAATAAAAGTCTTGGAACTAATTTCCATAAATCCCATATCTTGTGCCAATCTTACAGCAGAACCAATCAACATCCATGCCATTCTATAACTTCTTCTCATTGCTCCCAACCCGGCAAGATTGGGTTCATTGTCAACACCATCACCTCCAAGCCCAGATAAGTTGTTTCCTGAGGAAGAAGACAATCCCTCGTCGTTATTTTCTTCAGCTTTATTAGCATAATCGGACCATCTCCAGTGAATAGCACGGGGATTCCATTCAGTAAATAATAAAAATGCAAAAATAGTCCCTATTGATCTAGTACTTGCTTCTGCCCAAACCGTTTGGGAAATCAATCGTTGAACATAAAGCCATAATCTATCATGAACTTCAATATTTCTAGGAACGCTGGTGTTTCCAGAAGTACTTAAATTATTTTCAAATGGATGATATCTAGATGCGATTGTTAAAATAGCACATAATAAAATAGGATACCCTGAAAGAACTTTTGGAGAATGAAGAAATTTGGGTAAATGGGGGAAGAATGGATGCATGGTTGTGAAAAATAGATTAATTAATCGTTCTGCTTCTTGCTCAGTTAAAATTCCATTAGGAGCAGGTCCAATGTATTCGATATTTGAAAGTTTATTAGAAGCTTTTGGTCTTACTGCATAGCCACTTTCTGCTGGAGGCATTGTCATTCTTTTGTTAGAGCTAGGCATTATGAATGCAGGAATAGATGATTTCTGAGGTCTCTTGTGGTGGTGATGATGATGATGATGTTGTTGTTGTTGATGTTGGTGACTATTATGCTGATCCTCAGCAGACACCTGGGCTGAGCTGTTTTCTCCATTGATCATGGTTTGCGGTAAATCTGGAGAAGGAACTCTTGATGATGCATTCGACAACTCTGCTCCATTGCTATTCTGTTCAGGTGGAACATCCAGGTTTGATTGTTCCCCAGATAATACACTATTTGTTTCACTTCTCATTTTCGCTTCAATTTGTTCATATCTTGCTCTCCCATCTATATTATCTCTCTCATCAGCCTTTGCTATAGTTCCAGCAGCGTTGGCTAAAAACACCAACGCTCCTTCCATAGTCGAAAAATGATTGGGAGCTTTGTTTTGTTGAGGAGAATCTTGTTGAATTGAGGATGAGCTTAAATTTGTGGAAATATGTGGCGGAGGAGTAGATAATGGTGGTAATGCAATCAGAGCTGTTGGAATTTGTGTTTGAAGTGGTAAAGTTGTTGTAGGTGGAAGTGATTTATCTTGACCAAGAATACTACTCACTCCAGGAAGTTTCTGAAGCGGTTCAGTATTATTTGCACCTCCATTTTTAAGCTTGGGGATTGCTGGAGAACCATAAGGATATACCGATCTAGTTGCAACAGATTCTTTAGGCGATTGAGATTCCTTTTTCACTTCCTCTGTAGTTCGCTTCTTTCTTTTCCCGTTTATCACATTTCCAGAACCACCTCTCTTGCTTTCTACAAACACACAGTCTTTACGTTCACGAAGACATCTTGCACATTTACCCTCACGTGGATTATCAACAGGTCCCAAATCACACTTTACTTTTCGAACTCGACAGTTTAAACATGCACGGTAATTTCGTTTAAATTTGTATCCTCCTTCTTGAGGCGAAGATTGTTGTTGTGAAGGATCGTAAATGTTTCCAGATACTGTTTGATTGTTTAGTTCAGACATTTGAACGAAGCTTTGTACGTGACTAAATTCAACAGATGGTAATACCCCACTAAATTACCGATTTGATTTCGGCAGTGTCTTAGGTATTGTTAAAGTAGCAAGAGAATATGAAAGAAAATTAGAGCATTTTTTTCTGTGATGCCGTCTATAACCGGACAAAAAAAAAACACAACCCGCACAGGCCCACTAACTTTCAAATTACTACAAGAATAAGAGCAACATATATAGTGAAAGTTTTATATCCTAAACAACAGTAAAACAAGCAAGCTTGACAAAAAAAAACCTTAAAGTATAAATGTAGATAAAGAAGAAAAGAAAAAAAAAGAATACACCAAAGGAGGCATTTATGAATCAAAGCAACATTTAACGTTTAGGTAATTGCAATTTCTTTATTTGATCTTCCAAAGACTTTAATTTCTGTTGCATTTCTTCTAAATCTGTATTCAATCTGTTTCTTTCATTAATAATATTGGTTTCCCATTGTCTGAATCTTTGTTCTTCAGCTTTAACTTGTTCAGTAAAGAATTTCTTTAATTGATCTTCTTCTTCTTTAAACTTTGGATTATGTAATCTTCTTGGTTTCTTCGAAATTGAAGGTTTCTTGATAACTTCACCTTTTTCATTGGTTAATTCTCCCTTTGAAGCTGTATCATTTTCTTCTTCATCAGCACCTAATTTGGCAGTTCTGAAACTTTCAAAATGAATCTCATTAGTTGATAAAATTAAATCCAACATGTTTGTTCTTAATAATAAACTTCTTAATTTCTTGAAATCACAATGTTGATCATTTTCAACTTCAACTATACCCCAAGGATATTTTCTACCTCTAGCAAATTTTCCAGGACTTACTTCTACTTCTTCTTCAGCACCAACAATTGCAAATGGCATAGATTCAATCAATTGTTTGGCATGTTCAGCACTGGCAGGGTCATCCAATTCTAAAGGTGGAGTATAAATGTTAATATCTTGTGCTTCAATTATTTCTCTAATTCTAGTTTTAAATGTATCCAATTCAGTAGGAGATAATGTATCAGCTTTAGCAATAACAGGAATAAGATTAACTCTAGTGGAAAGTCTTTGCATGATTTCAATATCTAAAGGTTTCAAAGAATGTCCAGTAGGTCTAATGAAATAAAGACATGCATGTACTCTCAAATCTTTTTTATTAGAACGAATTGGTTGTCTTTCTTGTTTCATATATGATTCATGTTGATCGTCAATGAAATCAATAATAGGAGTCCAAGAGTCATTGTTATTAACATTGTTACCAAACCCTGGTGTATCAATAATATTTAATCTAATCTTGAAATTTTTTTCTTCAAGCATAGCTCTTACAATTCCAATTTCCACGGTTTCTTGTGGTGATTGAAATTTGTTATGTCTCTCACTGGGGTCTTGGTGAGGTTTTAAAGAGGTTTGGAAAAGAGTATTAATAAATGTTGTCTTACCCAAGCCGCTCTCACCAGCAACCATGATTGTAAAGGTTGCTCCTTCTTTAGATACAATCTTATACCTATATATATTAGTTAGTAAATTTTCAAACCATATTTAGTAAAAGACAAGGTGGACAAAAAAACCAAAAGTTTATTTTGCTCGCCTAATATAAAACAAAGAATGATTTCAGGTACACATGTCTATTTTAACGTCTATAAGAAACATACCTTTGATCTGGTAAACTTGTAATCCCAACAGGTTCTGGCATTGTTTGAATATACTTTGTCCTTGTTTTTTTGCAAGTGAAAGTGGTGTGGCCAATTCTTAAACTTGTATTTTTTTTTTTGATTGGAGTTTACTATTTTTTTTGTTCACCGTTAAAAATTTGTTTACTTTGTTTCAGTTTTATACTAGTGCGTGTACCAAGCTCAAAAATATTAATACGCGTCTTGTCTTTCACCATGTAGGGAAATATTGGACTTATAGTAATCAACAATTTATATTTAGATATATAGATTCAGAGATTAGATGTGACAAACAAGGATATATCTCTATGTATAGTATTGTAAAGTATATTGTATGAGTTAACCCAAGTATAAAATTTTGAAATTTAGGAATTGAACAAAAAAAAAAACAAATAGTAAGAACAAAAACAAAGTGAAAAAATCAAACAAGATATAGGACAAGTTAACAATTTTTATAAAAAAAAAGAAATTCGGATGATGTAAATAACCAAAAAGCATGTTTCGGATAAATGATGATGATAATTGTAAAATGGGGCAAACGGTCGTGGGAAAGGTACTAAAAATACTTGATATTAAATTCACACAAGAATAATAACTAAAACTTTACATACATCTATTCTTCATCAGCCTTGGCTTCTGATGGTTGTTGAGCTGGTTGCTCTTCGGTAGCGGCTGGAGCTTCAGATAAATCAGTCCATAAAGTCAAGTTATCTCTTAATAATTGCATGATCAAAGTTGAATCCTTGTATGAATCTTCAGATAAGGTTTCTAAATCGGCAACAGCATCATCAAAAGCTTGTTTGGCCAAATGACAAGCTCTGTCTGGGGAATTCAAAATTTCATAATAGAAAACTGAAAAGTTCAAGGCCAATCCTAATCTAATTGGATGAGTTGGTGGTAATTCAGTAACAGCAACATCAGAAGCAGACTTGTAAGCTTCTAAAGACAAGTCAGCAGCTTCTTTACGTTTATCAGCAACGGCAAATTCAGCCAAGTATCTGTGATAATCACCCTTCATCTTGTAATAAAATACCTTAGATTCACCAGTTTGAGCAGATGAAATCAAATGGTCAGTTAAAACAGAAAGAATATCTTCACAAATCTTAGATAATTCAGCTTCAATTTTAGAACGGTATTCTCTAATTAAAGCAACTTGGTTTTCGTTACCTTTAGATTCTTCCTTTTGTTCAATTGAAGAAACAATTCTCCAAGAAGCACGACGAGCACCAATAACATTCTTGTAAGCAACTGATAATAAATTACGTTCTTCAACGGATAATTCTTGACCAGAAGAGGCAACGGCCTTCATGTTTTCAACCATTTCTTCATAACGTTCAGCTTGTTCAGCTAACTTGGCGAGGTAGACGGAGTCTTCACGGGAAGCAGGCATTGTAAGGTGTTTGGAATTTAAAATTTAAAATAGGATATGGAAAAATTTTCTAAATAAAATGGGAAGTTCAAAAAAACAAAACAAAATTTAAATAAATACTATTCTGTTTTCTAAATTGAATTGGCTAAATAGGATTGTTAGTAAATTGAATTTCAAAAAAAAACAAAAAAAAACAGATTTTGATTCAAAAAATGGAGTCCAATTATCCACAAATGGATGTGTCTTATTGATTTGGCAAAAGATAGATTGACATACTATCGCTTTTTGAACTTATTTCAATACTAGGTTTATGTTTAGATTGTGTTCTTTTCTCAAAGAATATCAAGCAAATGTAAAACAAGGGATGTGGTATAGTTGTCTTTTTTGGTTGTCAGTTTGAGATTGGAAGAAAAAAAAACACCCACAACAAATAAGGTCGTGTAAAATGACTCAAAACCTTCGTTCACAAACAAACAAAAACTCTTGTCCCCAAAAAAAAAGTATGTGCTAGACTTTTTTTTTCTCCCAATAAACATCTTTTAGTTAATTCTTAGACAGCACACAAAATATAAACAACCCACATTAACCTTATGCATGACTACCCACAAAATTTTACCACACAAACATTGACTTCAACAAAAAATATTTCTATAATATCTAGTACAATTCTATTAAAATATACTTCCTGTAACTCCTCTTGTACATTGTAGTCAAATACATTCAATGTGTGAAAATCAATTTGTCAGAACTAATGATATCGTAATAATAATCACGCAAAACAAAACAAAGTCAAAACTGTAGTAAAATAATCAATCAATCATTTTGGTTCAAATACATTACATAAATTGATTTCAAGCTGTTTATTCACTTCCATTACAATCAATTGAATGAATAAAGAGAAGCTGTTCACTTCGCGTAACCAGATCACTGTAAGCTCAAAAATAAGGGATAATGTGGTGGCACACTCAAAGTTTGCCATCAATTTCTCACAGACAATTGCATCAAATTTAGAACCTTAACAATAATAACACTTCTATAATATGAAACTCCATCTCTTAAATTCTATGAATGAATATACATACTTTTTGAGATTTCTCTTCCGTTGTTTTTATTTCACTTTTAAGTTAGTCAAAACTGAAAAAAGAAGGAGAGTTGTGAGGAAAAATCTTTGAAACTTGAAATTGAAAAAAAAAGTTTTTTGTTTTGTTCACTTTGAGTTGTTTTTCTTCCTGTGTCGTGTGAAAATCAATTTTCGTTGTTTTTTGCTGGTTGGAATGGGTCAGAAAAAAAAACAATCGTGTAACTTGTAAGATTTAGTTTACAGGTTATTGGAAGTTACAGGTTTATTTTATCAAAGCGCAAGGATTAATTTGTACACAGATATTGTGAATGATTAAGAAAAAAGTCATTCGAAATGTATGTTTCTTACTTTGTTAGTGATGAGGAGAACAGCTTAGCCTTATTATTATGTGAATTGTTTTGTTTTTTGTTTTTGCATATGTGTGTATGATTATTCTTTTTATGTTTTGACAGAAGATCGAATAATTTTGGTTGCTTAGGCGATATGCAAAGGTGATGACGAAAATATATTGACGGGAAGTATGGGAAACATTCACATGCAAAGAAGATGTTGTTAACCCAGTTTAAAAAATCAACAACAATTCAGTAGCACGTTCTAAAGAGGCCATAATAAGAAGATTACATGAATGCTCTAAGTCATCATTCCGCCTTAATTGTTTCTTTTTTTGCAAAATTCCAGCCTAGATTGTTTTTGTCTCCCAATTGTTTTCCCACCTGTAGTTCTACCTTTTCCACGAGAACAAAGATTTTTCTCGAATAATTCCGTTTTGTTTTCGCGTCTATTTCGGATCTAAGTCGCCCTGAAAGATTTACTACCTTTACTTGAATTGTTTGAAACTTTACTTGGTTTATCTCTCAGCTAACAACTTAATGTCTTCATCTACACAAGTATATCAGGAAGACAAAATTATTAATTTACAATTATATAGTGCTCTAATCTAATTGCATGGATTCAACCGCCATATTGGATTGATTCATTTTATAAGGATTGATTTCTTTTACTTTAATACCAAATCTCTTGTCTTTAGTTAATTGGATTAAATGTCCAACAGTTTCATTGATTTCTCCTACCAATTTATATTGTGAATGCACCCAACTTGGCTTTGCAGTCTTTTCACCACCAGTCAATCTAATTACTTCATTCCCGTTGTTATTTATTATAACTGTAGTTGATTCTCTTACATTACTTATACTTTTACCATGTTTTAATAAAGCTTTCAATTTTAATGAAGATATACCTAGCTTGGGTAATGGGATTTCCATACCTGGTAAAACAGGCTTTGCAGCATCAATACCATGTTTACCAGTTGGGTTAGAAGTTAACAATATTTGTTCTAATGGGATAAATTTAGTAATTTGAATAGGTTTAGCCTTGATTAAATGACGGTTAGTTAATTCAGATGCACCTAATCTATGTGATTTCATATCTTGACCAATTGCTTCAATTTGTTGTTTAATTTCTTCATCGTTTGATTCTAAATTAATTGGGAAGTTCTTACCAATATAATCTAATTTAAATGGGAATACTGAGAATTCATTATCAATTTCACTTAATAATTTACGAGAAGTTTTCAATTTTAATTGATGAGTAATGGCAAAATCACGAATGAAAATTGAACTTTTACAATTAAAATCTTGTTTGTTGTTCTTTCCTGTGAAATGATCAATTTCTTCTGTAGTTATAATACCAATTTCATTGACATTTTGTAATCCAGCCATACGAATATCAACTTGATATACTTCTCCAGGTAATACTACGAATTCATCAGTTGGAACAGCAGATGAGTTATTTGTTTGACTTGGATTTTGAGTATTATCTTGTAAAACTAATTCAGTTGAAGTAGTAGCTTGTTTCAATAATCTACTTTCTTGATGAGATTCATCCCAGACAACACCTTTAAAATCACGTTCAGCAACAACTCCTTCTGCTTGACCAGCTAAAAATCTTCTAACTCTTCTAATTCTTGATCCTGGAACAACAATACAATTAAATGAATCAGCAATAGCATCAACAAGACCTCTAATTTGTTTTCCAGTAATGGTATTGCTTTGATTTCTTAAATTTGCTGGTAATTTTTCAGGTGACAAAGATGAACCTAATAATGCAACCAAGCTTTCAACAGCAGCATTGGCAGCACAAATAGCATCAGCATTTGAACCTAATAATGGACCTGTTGGTTTGAAATCAGGCGAAGGAGGATAAATAACCATTGTGTGACTAACTTGAGAAGCATAACCATCAATATGAACACCCAAACTAATAGTTACAACATCTCCTTCGTTAAATATAAATGAACGATCGTCATCAATTTCAGGAGCAAATCCATGAATTAATTCATTGACATTAATAGTGGTTGGATGAGCAATTCCCTTTTCATTAACGGTATTTACATATTGACGAGATAATAATTTTACCAAAAATGAATCAGTTAAAAGACATAATTGTTGAACTGTGATTTTTGAACCAGTTAAATGATAAGAATTATTTATTAATGATTTAACATATGTTAACCCTGTTTGAGTAATTTGACCAGCCACTCTATATTTCTCAAGAACAACATCATCTAAGATGTTCTTTTGCTTGAGTAACACATCAGCATCTTCTTGACGAACAGCAAGTTGCATCTTTTTACAATATTTTGGATTAATAAAGACTAGTATACGATTTGAATTTTCACTATTTTTTTTTGATGGGCATCGCTGATTTAGGAGTGAAAAAAAAATGTAGTTTTGAATTCTCATCATACAGGAAAAACTGAATTGCTGCAAAATGTTACTGATTGAAAGTAATTTTGGTCAAAGTTGTATAGTTGGTACTGAGAGTCATCTTCACGTTTTAAAGTACCTTTCTGTTGTTTATTTAACAGTAAAGAGTGTAAATCGTCAATAATAATTGTATTTTTGATAAATTTTGGTTGTAATTGTGTAGTAATTTTTCCTTTCCCAACTTTATAATGACAAAAGGTGTACAAAAAGTCTACATAATCTTCTAAAGAAAAGAAACTACGACTATTACACACAAAGGTTTTCTATATAGAGTTCTATAAGTTTACTACCAGGTATAATTTACTAGAATTTTGGTTAGTGCGAACCACACTGAATGAACGATTTTCAAAGCTTTTTAACAGTATCAAATAACCGAAATTTTTAAAACTTAATAGTTAATATTGTAGTTATATATCAGGTCAATTTTCAATATACTAATGAGATCATTAAACCTGTTATTTAACGAGTTACAAGAATTTTAAAACTGCATCACGTGAACAAACCAAAAAACGGGGGTTTCCTAAAAAGGCAACTTGTCCGAGTGGTTAAGGAGAAAGATTAGAAATCTTTTGGGCTTTGCCCACGCAGGTTCGAGTCCTGCAGTTGTCGTTATTTTTATTTATTTTTCATTTTTAAAAATTTGCAACTTTGCAAGTAAACTAAAACAAAATCATTTAGAGAAACTATAAAGAGATCACAGCAAGAACAAACAAAAATACTTCCAATCCATAGAATTGAAGTCTTGATCCCGAATTCAATTGGTCGGAAGTTTTACTTCCACTATTGGAAGAACCACTATTGGTAGAACCACTATTAGTTTTTGTACCTCCACCATTGTTAATTTGACCACCATTAGTGCCTGTATTTCCACCACCGTTGGTATTATTACCACCGCCACCATTAGTGTTCTTACCGCCCCCATTAGTATTACTACCACCACCGTTAGTGTTACTACCACCACCGTTAGTGTTACTACCACCACCGTTAGTGTTACTACCACCACCCTTACCACCACTATTGCTACCACCGCCATTATGATCGGTATTACTACCACCGCCATTGTGGTCGGTATCCGTAGTGTCAGTGGTATCCGTTGTTTCAGTAGTTTCAGTGGTATCACTCCAATGGTGCTCGTGATCGTCAGTTGTATCTCCTCCCCCACCTAAATCAGTTGTTTCTCCACCACCACCTAAATCAGTTGTTTCTCCACCACCACCTAAATCAGTTGTTTCTCCACCACCACCTAAATCAGTTGTTTCTCCACCACCACCACCTAAATCAGTTGTTTCTCCACCACCACCACCTAAATCAGTTGTTTCTCCACCACCACCTAAGTCAATTGTATCGCCACCGCCTAAATCAATTGTATCACCACCGCCATTGTCTATCGTTTCGCCGCCCACATCAGGCTCGGTAACATCACCCGGTTCTGTAACATCACCACCAGCATCTGTTAATTCATCTTTTCTAAATTCACTATCAAATACCTCTAAATGAACAGATTGACTGAAAAAATACTTTTGTTGTGTAAATGATCTATCCATTCCACTATGTTGATCGGTTCCATAATAAAACTGAGAATTACCTTCATAAGTTAAAACATCCTTACCCTCAAACGTAGAAATTCCCCATGAATTAGTTTCAGCAGTTTCCGTTTCTACAATTGCAAACGGGGTTAATTTTAAAAAAGTACCACCCCAAGTTTCTAGTTCTCCTGTATCACGTAAATAAAGATCGAGTCTAGCTACTGAATCAATTGTACCATATAGGATATTGTTTTTTGAAGTAACCTTAACTGGAGTAAGTTCTCCAAATCCAATGAGATAGAAAGAACGTATATATTTGGATTGTGCCAAGAGAAATAGATAAAATAAAACTATCAATGTCGTCATACTTTAACGATTATCCAAAAAAATAGTTTTGGAATATTTCAAAAAGAAAATATCAAAGTTTTGGATAATATTGGACTTTAAGTAGTGGGAATTCTCTAACATGTCCGCCTGTTTCTATAATTAAATTTGTTCAGACAATACAATCTTCGTAAGTTAATACCTCTATAATGCCAAGACTTTTTCAGTTGATAATTTGAGATTGCAAATCACAGTATTTTTTTGGCATTAAATAATATTTGAAACTGCATTTACGACGGGGAACCCTGTTTAAATGCAATAAGCCTGTGGCTTACGGAAATTACTTTGTTTCAATATAAACTATGCATATTGGTGTTGCGAGTAGAAATCTGACCTATAAATCGACAACTACTACCAAACAACTGTGCTATATTAAATATTTGACCAACAAACTCTTGAACATTCATGGTTTTCCGTGATATCGAGTGGGGTTAAATGTAAAACTTCATAGCTTTTTTGTAAATTTATTTTAAGTTATTTTCTAATACAAGTGAGGTCACAGCCACCGTAAGTGAATTCCAGAACCTTTATATTTTTTCGTATCTGAAAATACAAAAAGGCTGCAAGTTTATTCGAGGGTTTTCTCTTATTTGAGGATCTGTTCACCAAGTGGATTATATAAACACATCAAGAGAACTAGGTAAGAATTTATAAAAGACCAATTCTTAGCTTATAAACAAAAACAAGCAAAACTCATATACCATCTAACAGTGAGTAGTTTGAATATGTTTCTAGTAAAGATATCAGAAAATTAAGGAAGGAGGAGGTATGGTGGCTTAGTGTTAAATCAAAAACATAATCATTCCATGTAATTAAGTTTTACTAAATAATGTGGAAGAGAGATTTCCACGTTTTAGTAATTTCAGCGTTTACGGGGTTAGCTACTTACAGGAAACAATGAATTACGTATGTTAAACATAATTATGACCATGATTACTAATTGGAATCCAAAGATCCAAGTGGCTGGAAGATAATGTTCTTTCCTTGATCTTCCCCCACAAGGAATTTTTCAAATATGAATTTTTTATTCAACTAGTATGATATTCAGGTGCTAGAATTTGTTTAACGTTGGTATTTAATAGTTGGTATTCATAAATCTCACTCACAGAAGCAACACAACCTTTATAGGTGCCAATTGTTATGATTGCTTTGGAAATAAAAAGTTCCTTCTAGGAATTGCTACCTTCCAATTAATAGTAGAATTCGCACACTTAAAAAAAAATTACGAGTTCTTACAGTTTCTTTTACTATTCACCACATTTACAATGTCCTGGGAACAAGTCACATTTTCACTTAGTCCTAGAAGTAAAGGATGTTACCTCATCACTGATGAAGTCTTAAGGAATGTTCCACAAATCAAGAATTATGAAGTTGGTATTCTTAATTTATTCTTACAACACACAAGTGCAGGATTAACTTTAAATGAAAATTATGATCCCGATGTTAGAGAAGATATGACATCTTCCTTAGATAGAATGGTTCCTGAAGGTGATTTTTATATTCATGCAGATGAAGGTCCTGATGATATGCCTGGACATGTTAAAAGTACTACTGTTGGTGTTAATTTAAATATTCCAATTTCAAATGGTAGACTTGCAACTGGTACTTGGCAAGGAATATATTTATGTGAATTTAGAACTTATAGACATACAAGAAGAATTGTGGCGACAATTAATGGACAAAAGAAGTAGATTACTTTTCATATACATCTATAGAATAGTTTTTTAGAATTGTTTCCTTTTGTTGTTTCAATACTTCAAGTCTGGTGTTTTGTTCAAGAACTCTCTTTGAAATTTCGTCATAGGCTAAATTCCACCAACTGTTATGACGAGGACACTTTCGTTTTTCCTTAATACATAATCGATTCATGAATATATCACTGTTTTCTTCCTCTTCTTGCTCATCGTCTTCCTCTTCTTCAGTCTCAGAGTATTTGCGTTTAATTTGTTGACTAAATTTTTCAAATGTTTCATCTTGATGAAGTATTTGATGTATAATTGAATCTTCAGAACTTATTAGTTTATCATAATAACATAAATCAATTTTCTTCTTTTTATTCCCACCTTTCTTTGGTTTTTTGGTTTTGGAGGTTATCGATGTCTCACTTTGGTCAGGATAAATCAACGATATTAATCTTTCATTCAATGTTTTGATATTTTCCTTTGTTTCTATCAATCGAGACATTTTAAGATTTTCTTGATTTATTAAATCATTTAAATTACTATATTTAATAGAAACCATATGTAAATCCAGTTTAACACCATCAGGAAACGAATCTAACAATTCATCATTTCTGTACTTCTCAACTTGTTCCAATTCAGGGAATTTCTCACCTAATTTAGTAAATTTTTCATAATCCCTACCTACAAATTCAAGTATATCTTTGACAACACCAACATTAATATCCTGTTGTGATTTTTCTCTTGACAACAACACCTGTTTCAAATATAATTTCCCATGTTCCTCAGAACAATATTTTGATTCAGACTTGATCGCCTCATAACATCCAGGTAATCGACATTTCCGTTTCCATTTACTATTTCCAACACCTTTCCATTGACAAAATTTGCAATAAAACTTGGCTATTAAATGAGAATAATTAGGATTTACATTCATGCACTTAAAATGAAACCATTCTTCACATCCATCACAAGCAACCATTAATTCTCCATGATCAGGTCTACGACAAATACAAAATACTTCTTCACTATTGAAATTGAATTTAGGAGCACTAATGAATTTCTTGTGTTGTTTAGCTATTTCTTCATAAGATTCTGGTTCTGGTTCACCAAGTGTTGGTGATGACAGTTTGTATTTCTTGGAAGTTGTTGTAGGTATTGGTGGACTCGGTTTTTTACGTCTATGTGAAGCTGTAGTGTCAGAATATTCAGGTGAGGATTCTCTATATGTTTCTTCATCATATGAATTAAATCTATCTGTCATTATTGATATCTTGTATATCTATCTGTGTAAGTAAATAACCAATTTCTGTATTTTTCAGGACAAATCTTGCGAGACATTTTTATGTGACATTCGCGTATACAGTTTTTCATTCTTCAAAAGCATCAGTACTATGGTATTACAAACATGGAAGAAAATTGTCCAATATGTGGAAAATCCATTGATCAAAAACTACTAGAAAGACATGTAAATAGTTGTTTAGACAACCTTGAAGGAGAAGAAACTGCAACACGAAATAATCTGACGATAGAAGATACAACAAATGACGATATTCAAATAATAGATAGCAAAAAACGAGATGTTTTCAGTGCCCTTGGACTTAAGGCAGATTCTTCATCTCAAAAGAAGAAAAAGGGAAAGAATGATTCGAAAGCTGGCACTTTAACTAGCTTACTTCTTCAAGAACGACGCGTTAAACAGAATGTACAAGAGAAAGCAGAACCTTCATTAGAAGAACAATTTAAAGAAATGGCAGCAGTAGTAGCAAATGCTAGTCAAGTCAAGACTGAAGAGGTAATTGAAGAGCCACCTAAACAATCCGATATTCTTACAAAAGCTAACGAAATGCATGAATTAAAAAGACTCGCAAGTCTTCCCTTAGCACATCGACTACGACCAAAGTCTTTAGATGACTTTTACGGACAAGAACATTTACTTGGAAAGAATGGACCTTTACGTAACATAATTGAAGCTGATCATATTCCATCTTTCCTTCTTTGGGGTGGACCAGGAATTGGTAAAACAACCTTAGCTCGAATAATTGCCAAATCAACCAGTTGTAAATTTATTGAATTATCAGGAGCAGAAAGTAATGCTAAATCACTTAAACAAGTATTTACTCATGCAGCAAATCATCATAGTTTGACTGGACAACGAACAATTTTGTTCTTAGATGAAATTCATCGATTTAATAAAGCAGTACAAGATCTATTATTACCTGCGATTGAAAAGGGGATTGTCACTGTGATTGGAGCAACTACGGAGAATCCTTCATTTACGTTAAATAATGCCTTGCTTTCACGAGTACATACTTTTGTTATGGAACCACTAACTCTGGAATCTATTGTTAAAATACTTGGAAGGGCCTTGTATGAGGTGAATAAATTTAGAAAACAATTATATGGGTTACATTATATATCACTACTGAAGGATGCATTTGATTACATTGCTGGTTTAAGTATGGGTGATTCACGAGTAGCGTTAAACATTTTAGAATCAGTCAATGCATATTTGTCAACTTCGAAATTCTCTACAAAAGAAGAGGAAGAAGAGAACAAGCGAGAAGAGAACAAGCGAGAAGAGAACAAGAAAGAAGAGAACAAGCGAGAAGAGAACAAGAAAGAAGAAAACAAGAAAGAAGATAATAAACAAGGAGTTATTAAAATAACAGCATCTATTCTTCGTCCTCTTTTGAAAACTAGGAATTTCCATCAAGTTTATGACCGCAAAGGAGAGTCCCATTATGATATAATCAGTGCATTTCATAAATCAGTAAGAGGTTCCGATCCTGATGCAGCCATGTTTTATTTAGTTAAAATGCTTTCAGGAGGAGAAGATCCTTTATTTATAATACGACGAATGATTGTCATTGCTTCGGAAGATATTGGATTACGGGATAGTTCAGTATTGCCATTTGTAGTTGCTGCAAAGGATGCATTAGAATTTGTTGGTATGCCTGAGGGAGAAATTATATTGGGTCATGTTGCCAATAAATTAGCTCGTGCTCCAAAATCAACTAAATCATATCGTTCTTTACGTACTGCTCAGAAATTAATTAGTGAAGAACCAGAATTAACTAAATTGCCTGTTCCTCTACATTTAAGAAATGCTCCTACAAAGTTGATGAAGGAGTTGGGATATGGAAAGGAATACAAGTATAATCCAAATTATGTACATGGAAAAGTAAAACAGAGTTATTTCCCCGATGAAATGGAACCAGTGAAATTTTTAGATGATATTCATCTTGGACGTGCTAAGGATCCCGAAGTTGATGAAAAAGAGTATGAATCAAGTAAATTAGCTGAAGAAGATTATGAAAAGTTTAAACGAGGATATAGAAAGAAGTTAAGACGAGAGTATGAAAAGGGAAGTTCTAAAGAGGAAGTTAAAAAAGTTAATAGTTTTGGATATGATGAATTTTTAGATAAAGATGCACAACCAGAATATTTTGAAGGAGAAAGTAGTTTGTATTCTGATATTGATGATCCTGAATCTACCAATAATTTTGGGAAATCTTATGATGAATTTCTTGATCCAGAAAGCCAACCTGACTATTTTGATAGTGATACAGATGCAGATAGTACAGAAGAGGTATAGCCTACAACTACATTTTATAATTGTATTTTTAAATGTAGTATAGATTGCTTCGCAATTGAACTTCACGTGTAACTTAGCAAAATTGCTTGTAAAATACCTCGCTAATTTCTTGTGTTTGCTATTTTAAATTCTTCCCCAGAAAAATGAGTATATAATGAGCAGCTTCTTTCTTTCTTGTAGAAACACGCTACAATTATCACCCCAAGCAGATTTAAATATGTGTGGCCGTTTTGCCTTAGCAGTGGTAAGTATTTTGTGTACTCTCTATTCAAACAGAATTTCTAACAACCACCTAGAATGTAAATGATTTACCTAATCAATTCACCAACACTGTTCTATTAAACAACAACAACAACGAATTAACAGGTACCCACGAAAACTCAGGAGTTTACCAATATGAAATTCATGGATCTGAAGAAGATTTAAGAATTGAATTAGACACTACTAGAATTCAACAATGGTCACCTTCATATAATATTGCCCCTACAAACACAACTTTAGCAATATATACTGTTCAACCATCCGATTCCAACATCAATCAGAAATATATTGTTGAATTACTGAAATTCGGATTGTTACCCCTGTGGGCAAAGCCCACTGATCCAACTCCAGTAAGACAAGGTAGTTCTGATGAAGGTGAAGAATATTCTCGTGAATTACAACGTCAACTGGGGAAATATTTCAATTGTAGACGAGAATCATTGAATCAACATCAACCAGTATGGAATGCAGCTAGGAAACATCGCTGTGTCATACCAATTCTGGGATATTTTGAATGGCTTAAATCTAAGAATGATAAGATTCCCTATTATGTTCATTCAACAACTTCTGATATAGTATATCTTGCAGGATTATATTCTCATAATAGGAATTATACCAAAAATTTTAATAATGAAGATTATGTCTCTTCATTCACGATTATTACTGCTCCAGCATTAAAAACCGATACATATGATATATCTTGGTTACATAATAGAAAGCCAGTTTTCTTAGTTCCAGGATCAAAGGAATGGAATGATTGGTTAGATCCTAAGAAGCCATGGGATGATTCCATGATTGAAACTTGTTTAAATTCAGCAGCAAATAAAGCATATGATGGTTTAGAAGGATACCCTGTGTCTAATAAAGTTGGTGTTGTTATAAACAAAGGAGAAGATGTGATTAAGAAAGTGGATACAAAACCTCAAGCTTCAATTTCACTGTTTTTCCAAAGAGATAAGAATAAACCGGAAATGAAAGTTGAACCTAAGGACAGGGAAGTTAAGGATGAGGAGAGGAAGGAAGCTAGGAATGTATATGAAGATGATGCAGCCAAGAGACAAGGTATTGTGAAGAACGAACCTGAAGTAAAGGAAGAGCAAGAAGATAACAGAGTAGGACAAAAGGAAGAAAGTGTACAAAAGCAAGATATATATGTGGAAGCAGAGGGTGAAGGAGAGGGTGAATCAGAAGAGCAATCTGGAGAACAGCAAGCTGGAGAAGAGCAAGCAGAAAAAGAAGAACAAGAAGATAAGAAGATGAATTACCAGATGAGAAAGATGAAAATGTGTTTGAGGAGGAAGATGAGAATGTAGATGAAGAAGTAGAAAAAATTAATGATCAAGGACAAGAAGAATATGAAGAGGAAGATGAAGAAGAACAAGAAGAGGAAAATGAAGAAGACGAAGGGGAGGATGAAGGGGAGGATGAAGAACAGGAAGAAAACGAAGATGGTATGAGGACCCGTTCTACAACCTCCAAAAGAACGTCCACAACTGAAGGCCCTCCATCAAAACGATTAAGAAACAAAGAAGACATTAGTAATATACCTTTAGAAGAAATAGTATCACAATAAATCTTTTGTATAACAATTGTGAATAGTTAGTCTTACAGTTATAGCTTTTTTTTGGGTAGTGTAAAATTACCAGAAAATTTTTTCGTTTTTTTTTAGTTGGTTGAATTTTTACAATCAACAGTAACAACTTAAACCCACTTGACAAGCAAGCCAAAAATGATTCATACTACCAAGTTGGTTAGATCTCCAGCTGTTAAACTCTCTACGCGTTTGTCATCATCCAAACCAAAACCATTGGAAGGTATTCCTTCTTCAACACCACTTTTTCTTAATCCCCATGCTTGGCATGGATTACCTGCTGATCAAGTATTTGAATTACATAGAATGAGAAAAGAATATATGGGAACTAACTATAATCCTAACAATCAAGAAAGAACTGCAATTTTATCTACTATTAGTGCCTTAGTTAGAAATAAGCCAAGTTTAAATTATGTATTTGGTATTGAAAATTTTAAAGAAAAATATTCTAGTGCAATACCAATGAATGAAAGAGGTCGTCCTCCAAGAAAAAGTAATGTTCTAGTAGTAAACAAAGGTGAAACTCCTCATAAACAAAGAAGAATTGAACAATTATATCGTGTTGCTGCTTATGAAATGCCATTATTGGCTAAATTTCGTGAACCATATGTTCCAAAACCAAAAACAGAAACTCCATTAAAGTTGACTTATTATTCTGATTTTACAGAAAATGTTAATAATAAATATAATAGAAAAGTTAGTTTATCTGTTCAACTTGATAATTTACAATTAAATGATAAACAACAACATAAATTTAAGGTATTAGCAGGAAATAAATTTAATCATGAAACAAACACATTTACATTAAAACATGGAAATTTCCCAGAAGCAGCTCAAAATGCAAATTTTGTTGTGGAAACAATAAATAAATTGTTAACTCAAGCTAAGGATTTAACTGATGATTTTAGTGATATTCCTTTAGATAAACGTCATATGAAACCTTTTATTAAAAAGCCAGAACCAGAATTTCCTGAAGCTTGGAAAAGACCTCAAGATGCTCCAATTGGTAAGCATGCCATTGTAAACCGATTAGTTGACAATTTAAAGAAATATAAAGATGAAGCATATCTTTCACATATAACACCTTGATAGTGTATATTTATATCTTGTAAATAAATTGATATCTATATTCTATCTATATTATGTCTTTAGTGTGTCTTTAGTGTGTCTATACTATATCTATAATCTCTAAGTGTCCTGTATATAATTATTCTCCTGCATAATAAATACTTCCAAACAAGGTTCCAAAAAAAAACAAATTTAAATTCCAAATCAGCAACATTTCTACTTACAATACGTCAAAATATATCATGGCAGAATCTCATTCAGCTTCAACTATCCTTGATGATATCATAACGGAATTGAAACTTTCCTATGATTCAACAGTTGGATTACTTGATGGAGATTCTATTCAAACTATCCCCAATGTTAATACATTATTAAATTTGAATAAATTGTTAACTAAATTATATAATGGATTGAATGAAGTTGAACTGGCAGATGAGGAAGCCATCACTGCAATAAATGCTTCGATTGAATCTGAAAAAAAGAAGGAAAGTGAAAAGGTGAGACAGGAAGGTGTTAGTGAGAAGAAACGTGCAAGAGAATCTGACGAGGATGGCGAAACTGTAAAGGAAGAAAATAACGAAGAAGTAGCAGCAGATGAAGAAGAAGGTGATGATTCGATAAATTTAGCCAAGAGAAGAAAACTAAGTAGTGGTGCTTCAGTCGATGAAGAAGAAGAAGACAAGAAACAAGAACAAGACGAAGACGAAGAAGAAACTACAGAACGAGTAAACTCTAAGGACGACCCTATACCGCCTGTTCAATCAGGATCATTCACTCAAGACAACGACACTCGTTTGAAAAACCCTAAATCTGAATATGTTGAACCCCAAACACTTTCAGTTGAAGCTATTGCCAAACTTGGTTTATTCTCAGAAGAGAAATTCTCCCCTAATGAAAAACCCGATCGGGAATATTTAAAACGGAAATTTGGTGTGGCATCATTCCCAGAAAATGATTTACAAGATTTACTTCCTGGAAAAATCCCCGATATTGATTTCTCCAAGAATAAACCTCCTACAAACCAAGTTCAATTTAGTACTTTCCAATCATATATCGAACCATATTTCCGATTATTTCTGAGTGAAGATATTGAATTTCTTCGTGAGCGAAATATTATCCCTCCTAGTTTCCGTCATCAGGATTATGATCCTGATGTAACTCCATTCTTAATTCCTAAATTAGGAAGATTCTACGCTGATGTTTGGAGTGAAGAAGATGCTACATTATCATCAAAATTAAACTCCCCAGCTTTTCAACAGCCCCAATCTGATTCATATAAACCTAAGGGATCAATTGATATTATAAATGATGATATTTTATATACAGAAGAGATTTCATGTGGTCCATTATCAAGTAGGTTATTATCAGCTATATTAAGTACACATGAAGGAACACCACCAATTGAAGAAGCAGAACAATTAGAAAAACAATCATCTCCACTTGAAGATGAACAAATTGCTACTCAATTGGATAGTATTGAAGATTATAAAGTAACTACAGAAGTAAATGATTTCCAATCTATCGAAGAACGATTAAAACGAGAATTAAAATATATTGGAATTTTTATGAATTTACCCTTGACTAATGAAGATGGGAAAATTAAACCTAAACAAACTGGAAGAATTCCTAAGAAATTAACTGCCAGCATTATAGATAATGATGAATGGATTAAGAATAAAGAAGATGATGAAGTATGTGCTGAAATACGAGCTTTACAAAAAGAATTAAAAGAAACAGTTAGTAGAAATCGTGCAAATAAAAAGAAATTAATCCCCTTAGTGGAAGAACATATTGCATTTCAAGAATATAGTGCTATTTTGGAGGACTTGGATAAACAAATAGATCAAGCATATATGAAGAGAATGAAAGGTAAAAGTAAAAAGAAGAAAGTTGAAGCAAATACTCCCCAACAGCAAGCACTTAATAATGGATTACGAGCATTGTTGGAAAAGAGGAAACGTTGGATTGAAAATATTGGGAAATTATTTCCTTCTCCAGAAATAATGAAACGAGTACCAACTGAATCTATCTTGGTTAAAGAAGGTGAAGTTGATCTTGAACCTGGAGAAGATGAGAATACTGATAATGTTTCCACAGCAGTAGAAATTATTCAAAAAGTATAATTTATATACAAGTATTTAAGACTATAATGACATTCCTTTACTAATATCTTTATGACTTGGTAATGTACGCACATTACCTACAGCAGCAATGGCTATTGGTTTATTTTTCCACTTATAATTTGCCCAATTTACCACATCATCTTTAGTAATTGATTCAACTCTTTCAAATACTTCTTCTGGAGATAATCTATAACCGGTATTTACAACTTGTCTACCAATATCTTCAGCAATTGCTGTAGAATCATCTAATGCTAAGACTAAACCTGCTTTCAATTGGGCTTTAGCACGTTCAACCTCTTCTTCAGTTATTTGACCTGAACTTAATCTTCCCCATTCCTTTTGTACAGCGTCAACAAATAATTTTAAGTCTGCATCTTTATCAGCAGTGAAATATACTCCTAATAATCCAGTATCAGCATATGAAGTAGTATATGCCATATAAGTATTAGCAATAGCTGTATTTCCTGGACCGCCAGTGGCAGCAGCAACTGCCAAGGGAGAAGGATGTGTTGAGCCACTTCCCAGAGCTCTATCCCAAGTACCAATAATTCCATTTGCTACAGAAGCAACAAAGAAATCAGGAGCTGACCAAGAAACACCTTCTACAGCAAGGGCAACATGAGTAGTTGGCATTGAATCATCTTGGATTCTAATTTCTTCACCATAGAAAATAGGCAAATCATCACCATTTTGTTTAAATGGTTTATCAGACTTTTTAAACTGACTGAAGTATTTATTGGCCTTGGAAACTAATTCTTCATGATCAATACATCCAACACCAACTAATGCCATTCTATCCCCTTTATAATTAGTAGTAATATAATTAACTAAATCATTTCTATCAATAGTTTTAATTTTCTCTCGTGGCCCTAAAATAGTTCTACCTAAATCTTGATTTTTATATGCTACAGCATGTAAATGATCAAATACAACTTCATCATACATTTTATCAACTTCGTCACTTTCTTGTAAAATAACATGACGTTCATTTTCAATAGCTCTTTTCTCTAATCTTGATTGAGCAAGTAAATCACTTAAAATATCAAGGTTTTGATCAACATCACGAGCTAAACATTTAGTATAATATACTGTGTTTTCTCTTGAAGTATAGGCATTGATTTGTGATCCAAGATTTTCAATTTCTAATTCTAGACCAAGTTGAGTTCTCTTTTTAGTACCTTTAAATGCTAAATGTTCTAAGAAATGAGCAGTTCCACTACTAATAGGGTTATCTGCACGAGATCCTGCATTTATATAAACACCAACAGTTGCAGTTCTTGTACCTGGCATACATTCACTAGCTACAGTAAGACCATTTGGTAATACTGTTGTTTTATAAGTTGCATCTGGGACAACAGTTGTAAACAAGCGACGACCTGTTTGTTTAGTTAAAGTTCTCAAGCTATTTCTTAACATATTAGTTGTGTAAAGAGGTAGTTGTAGGACAAATCTTTCTCAATGGATTTGATATTAATAATTCCAACTTCAAATCTAGCCCGATTTTTTTGGGATAAAGTACACGACCAGGTGAGGACTTTTTTTTTCAATTCTCCAAATATCCAAGAGTAAACAAACATACAACTACAACAACAACAGCAACTCCACCACCACCACATACATCCATACACAACAGCATGGCATACACTTCACCTGCAGTTGTTATTGATAATGGGTCATTCACCACTAAAGCTGGATTTGCTCGTGAAGATTTACCTTCATTAGTATTTAATTCCAATTATATGGTCAATCCTGAAACTCAAGCTGTAATAGTTGGTGATGAAGCATTAGAAGCAAATTGTACAAATGAAGTAATGACTTTACTTGATAATGGACTAATTTACAACTATGACAATATTATACACAACTGGCAATATGTTTATGATAATATTGATAACCATAACCCTATTGATTCTAAGGAATTTCCTTTAGTATTAACTGAACAATCTTGGAATACTAGTCAAAATAAAGTTACTACATGTCAAATTGTATTTGAAAGTTTAGAAGTACCGATTTTTTCCTTGGTTAAAACTCCAATTGCTCAATTATATCGTGCTGGCAAATCTACTGGGTTAGTAATTGATATAGGATCAAGCGTAACTAGTGTTACTCCAATTCTAGATGGAATTATCCAAACTAAATCTTCATATCATTCAAAATATGCTGGAGATTTTTTGAACTTACATGTATTAAATTATTTACAGTCAAAGACAAGTTTTAATAATTTAATTCCTAGTAAATTTGCTAATGCTTCAGATTCATTTAAACATTATTATGCAAGTCATAATATTTTACAAGATTATAAGAATTTATCAATAAGTTACCAAATTAAAAATTATCAATTATATAATCATGAATTTATAAATGTTCAAGATCAACGGAATTATTTGGAAAATTTATTTGATCCAATCTTAAATAAATTACCAGGAGTCAATATACCTGAACCAACTTTAGATAAACCAGGTTCACATGGATTAACTAATTTAGTATTTTTAGCTTTGAAAAATTTAGAATCAAGTTTATTACCAAGTGCAAATGATACAACTTCACAAAATAAATTTGCACGATTTATTGAAATTTTTAAAGAATTGTTATCAAATGTTTTCATAACTGGAGGTACTGCCTCAGCAAATGGATTACCTGATCATATAATAAACGATTTGCGAGCATTAACTCAAAAATATTTCCCCAATTATCCCTTTTCATATGCTGTACAACAAATTAGACCAAATAATACAGAAAACTCTGAAACTTGGGATCGTCAATTTGGTGCTTGGTTAGGAGCATGTAATTTAGCAAGTATGTTGAATGATCAAAATGAAGATTCAAATAGTGCCAAGATTGCTTTGGATAATTGGTTTATTACCAAAGCAGATTATGAAGAATTAGGTGAAGATTTAATTGTTGAAAAATTTAAATAAAAAATTTAAATAAATCGTATAAATAAAGTTTATATATATATATATATTGTAATACTATTTCCAATTGACATATTTGTTATCATATTTTGCAGTTTCTCCATGTAAATTTAGAATTTGTTCAATTTTTTCAGCAACACCTAATTTATTCTTGTTACGATTAACAAAATGTTTTACAACTTCATTTGGTGTAGGTAAATAAGCTCTGTCTGAACCATCTGATCCTTTAATATACAGTTCAACTTCTGTGTTTGAAGGTAATCCCATATTATGAGGATATTGATGGAAATCAACCCCAAACCAAGGAGAAATTAAAGTTTTTGGTAAGTATTTTTCAACATTACCACTTGATTTAAAAATACCTTGTAAGAAATCTTTAGTAACAAAAGATGGAGGGTTCCATTCAGGGAAGAATGGGTTTTTAATCTTTTTAATCAACTTGTGAGCTACTCCATTTGCAAAATCATTGTGTTTTGGATCAATACAAACAATGTTTGTTGCTGCAATCATTTCTAATTCAAATTGTTGTTTAATAGAGTTTTTAGCACCACGATTAAGTAATTCATAAGCAATTGAAAGTGAAGTCATTGGTTTTTTAGATAATTTATCTAAAGTATCAAGAGAGAATTTAGAACCTTCATTTTCTAAAAATTTGAAAACTTCAGGAATTGAAGGTTGACTAAATGCTTTATTAATCACTCTTAAATTTTCTACAGTCAAGGGGAACTTGTAATTTTCAGGATATTCACGTTCACTAAAATTATTAATAATTGAATTAACTTCTTGTAAAAATTTCTCATTATCAGTCAAGGAATAAGATTTAGACAAGGCCTTAGTTAAATGAGGAATATTTTCCGACTTCACATAATGAGTAGCAAATCCAGCGTGATAAGCTTCAGCTCCCTTTAATACAGTACCGGTTAATGCCACATAATATCCAATTTTATCATCCATACGAGGTAAGAAAAATGTAGTACCAACATCAGGAAAAAATCCAATATCCATTTCTGGCATAGCAATTTGAGTACGTTCAGTAGCAACCCTAAATGGAGCATGAACTGATAATCCTACACCACCACCAAATGTTATACCATCCATAATTGAAATATATGGTTTCGGACAGGTTGCAATCATATAATTTAAATTATATTCCTTATAAAAGAAATCTGAACCATAATGAGGGTCTCCTTGAAGAATTCCATTGGCACAAGCAGCAACATCACCACCAGCACATAATGCTCTAGGAGATTTGGAATTAAGAATAATAACTGAATTACCTTGAGAATTAGCATATTCCCATAATTTAGGTGTGATTAATTCAATCATTTCTGTGTTTAAAGAATTTAATTTCTTTTCTCGATTAAGAGTAATGAATTTAGCACCAAGATCTTGTGAAAATAATACAACATCATCAGGAGAAGATGTTGTTCTAGGAGTAGTGGAAATACTTGGTTTAGACATTGTAAAGATACTTAATGGTTTATATGATTTTATAATTCTACCACAAGATACTCTGAACATAGTAAAAAATTAAGAAAAAAATCAATAACTTATTTGTTATACTATTTATACTTAGGTTCCTGAGTGTGGGGTTAAGTATGAGTTGAGATTGTTGAAGTATCCGCCCCCCAAGATTTTTTTTTTGGGGGGGGTTTCCTCGGAAAACTGGAGCCTTACCACCGAAATTAGCCTTAATTGAGGAGAACCCGCTTTTAAACCCCACACATGACACTTTTTTCATATATAACACTATATCAAACTATATTCAGCTACTAAAGGACATTCAGCACGTTTCTCTTCTTCATCAAGTGAAGCAATTGATTCTCGATGTTTTGGTAATTGATAGTGATAAAATTTTCCAGTTTGATAACTAGCTAAATATACTAAATTACCATTAAATCCAATTTCAACTTTATTCACATCTTGTAATTCAGGTAATTTAATATAGGCAAATGATCTAGTAGGTGGCTCCCATATAAGATTTTCAAAATAATCCTTATAAGGTAATTTCTTGATTAAATTATTTGTATAATGACTATTTATATATTTCTTTGTTTTCTTGAACCAGGAAGTTTCCTTAGGTGGGGAGGCGGTAGTTGGGGGTTTTGATATTAATAAACTAGCTAAATTTTCATTTAAATCTTCTGAAGATCTACTTGTTTCTCCTTCATCATCGCTATCTTCCATCTCAGTACTGGTATTTATATCGCGATTGTCGTTCTCGTAGTCTTCCTCTGTAGTTACATGTTGACTTGATATTTTAAAGAAATGTATAGTGTTTGTCTTTGATCCACATCCTAGAATTTGATTATCATTATGAAAACTTAATGCATTAATCTTTGCTAAATTATGACCTCGTCTTAAATTTTTCACCTGTTTAATTCTTAACTTATTCTCTTCTTGTTGTAAATTAAATACTCGAATAATTGTTCCTTTTTTGGATGCAGTAGCTATTCTATTCTCATTTGCTGAAATACTGATCCTTCCAATTGAAGAATTATGAGCTTGAAATACAATAATTGGTTTCAAGTCAATTGTATCATATACTAAAACCCATCCATTTGAATCTTGATTAATGTCTTCAAGAGTAATATGTTCTTTATTATATAAATGACTATGACTATTTGACTTTCGTGTAAATTCAATCAAATTATCGAAATACATTTTTTCACTATCAACAGATTCAATTAATTCGGTTTGTTGATTAATTAAAGCAACAGGGAATACTAACCAAGATTTATCATCAGCACTTAAATCACCAACAAATTGAGAATTTATATTAATTTGTAAAACTTTTAACAATTTAACACAACTTAAATCATATATATATATCTGTCCTGTTTCCAAAATAACCAACAACCTCTTTCTATTCAATTTAACATCAATTATATTTGATGGAAACGATAATTCACAAATTTTGAGACTCTGTTTTAAATTATAAATCTTTAATAATCGGTTTCCTGAAGGTAACTCAGGAACAATTATAGTTAATGAAGTTGAAAATAACATCTTGAGAAATGCAGTAGGGTAATAATCCCCTGATAATTCATTTCCGTTTGTGGTGGTATCTTCAAGGGAATGAGATAAGGATCTTCGTAAACTTTCTTGAGACGAGGAATAAAATTCTCCAAATGGATCACAATTGAATATTTTATGAAACTGTGATGTTGATATTGAAATACAAGAATAATCAGGATTGAATGCCAAGTCGTTAATCTCCATGTTTTGCTTAGTAAAAACAATACGAGTTAACCTACATTTTCCCCAAGGTTTTTAAACTCCGCGCACAAAACATATTGGTTTTTATCTGAAGCGATTTTTGTTATATTTATAAACATTTCTATATAGTTTTTATTCTTCAACTTCTTCCAATGTAACTTTTCTCCTTTCAGCGGTTGTAGAAGCAACTTGAGAACCAGAAGATTTACTTGCTTCACCTGTTGGCTCTTCCACTTGTTTGCTCTTCTTAGATTTCTTATGTTTAGACTTTTTAGGCTCTTCCCAAGAATAAACTGGTTGGAAACTTTCAATAACACCACAATCTTCAAATAAATTAGGAAATAACCAAAATGGCTTAGGGAAAGCCACAACCGAAACAAGATAAATAATTAATCTAACAATAGCAACAACAAAAAACAACCCAATCAACCCTAAAGCTCCCATTGAAAGATACCATACACCTCTCTTCATTATTCTTGGCCATAATGGGAATAATATAACTGCAAAAACACCAAAAATAGCTAAAACACTATATAACATAATAAAAGGATTTGGTTTTTGATATAACCATCCATAATATGCATCAGGAGCAATCACTGCCTTTGCAGATCTTTTCAATGTAGGTTTTTGTTTATTTGGTTTCCAACCTTTTATAGCCTTAATTTCAGCAAAATGTAACTTTTGAAGGGGTAAAATCATTTGGTTTTGTATTAACATAATTATGATTTTTTGTACTTCAGTAGAATCAGTAATGGGAATTAATCCATTTTTGGGATTAGATTGTTTAGTTTTATAATCTTCACTTAATAAGGCTCTTTCGAATCGTTTATATCTGAAGAAATCCATATCAGTAGTATTATCAAATAATCCTGTTCTTTGTTTAAGAATTTGATTTTGATATAAATAATTTGCAATGCTTAGCGCAACAGGGGTTTGTTGTGGGGACACTTGAATTTGAACTCCTCCATTCTGTGCTGACATGTTTACTTGGTTGTTGATCTAAACGCTGTGTCTTGGTGTTGGCAAAAAAATTTTCGAGGTTTTTGACCTTTAGCGTGTCCTTTTTAAAAAAAAATTAAGCCGCACATGATTCTTTAAAAGATATTTTACTAACTATATAAATATATTAATGTAAGTTGTCGTATGAAACCGGTTGTTTCTTACCAAGAGTTAATATAATAGACTAGTAACTTTTTCCTAGCCATTGTCTATACATAACCAGTAAACAACAATGCAAGTATAATGTACAAACTGAAACAATATCAGAACTTTGTGAAATGAAATTGAGGGTATGAATGGTCGTCTATAATTCTGTATTTTCCAAAAAGAAATAATTTCCTGATAATTTTTGTTCTTTATCCATTTGTGAATCTAACTTGTTAATTCTTGGTCTAAAAGAATTTGGATCTCTTCTAAATGTGACATTTAAATTCTTCAAGAAACGATTACAACCAGTCAATAAAGATTCTGGTGCCTTAGCAGTAGCATCTAAAGATGGTTTACCCTCAAATACAATAACTCTATCTGCCAAATAAGTGGCCATAATAAAATCGTGCTCAACAATAAATGCTGTCTTTTTAGCATGTAAAATAAATCTTCTAATAACTTTAGAACAAATAATACGTTGTTCAGAATCCAAGTATGCTGAAGGCTCATCAATCAAATAAATATCAGCTTGAATACCCAAGGCCAATACAATAGCAACTCTTTGTAATTCACCCCCAGATAATGTTTGAACTTCTTGATCAACAATATCTTCAATCTTTAATGGTTTAACAACATCAGTTTGAAATTGAGGATGTAAAAATGATGCTCTAATTTTCTTAAAAAATAACTGTCTTACAGTACCAGCGAACTTTGGAGCAATCTTTTGTGGTTTCATAGAAACATTTAATTTTGGAATTTCTTCATCTCCACCATCTGGAGTAAGAGCTCCAGCTAATAATTTACAAAAAGTTGTTTTACCAGTACCATTTTCTCCCATCATCACTAAAATTTCTGAATTAGTGAAATTACCTGCTTCCACAGTTAATTTGAAATCTCCTTGAGTTTTATGCATGGTTGGATATGCCATTGAATTAGATTTATCTAAAACTAAATTAGCATCAGCAGCATCAACTAATCTAAATTGTAAAGATTCAGTTCTAAATCTCATATTTTCTGTAGGAATATGACCATCTAAAAAGATATTTATCCCTTCTCTAACTGATGAAGGCATAGTAACAACCCCATATACTGATGGAGCACCATATAAAATACAAACAAAATCAGATAAATAATCCAAAACAGACAAATCATGTTCCACACAAATAACATATGTTGTTGGATCCAATAATGATCTAATAATTTCAGCAGCTCTTAATCTTTGTTTAACATCTAAATAAGAAGATGGTTCATCAAACATATAAACATTGGCCTTTTGTACACATGTCATACCCAAGGCAAATCTTTGTAATTCCCCACCAGATAAATTAGCAACTTCACGATTTAAAACTCCTTTTAATTCTAAAACATTTAAAATATAATTAAATTCTGATGTTCTTTCATTTTTGGCTTTCAAAATAGAACCAACATCTTTAACAGCAGCCTTGGCCAAGGCACGAGGAATATTATCAACATATTGTGGTTTAATAATCGCCTTAATATCATCTTCCAATAATTTAGTAAAATAATTTTGTAATTCAGAACCTCTGAAATGTCTTAAAATTTCTTCCCAATCAGGTGGATCATCATATCTACCTAAATTTGGTTTTTGTTTACCAGCTAAAATCTTTAATGCAGTAGATTTACCAATACCGTTAGTACCAACTAATCCCAAGACTTGACCTGGTCTTGGAGTAGGTAATCTATGTAATTTAAATGAATTTGCTGAATATCTATGAGTAGTTTCTCCTTCTAAATTAGTAGGTAAATTAATAATGGTGATGGCATCAAAGGGACATTTTTTAACACAAATACCACAACCAATACATAAGGTCTCTGAAATAAACGCAATCTTGGAAGCAGGGGTAACTTCAATACATAATTTCCCAGTTTTCACAACAGGACAACTTTTTCTACATTCTTGTTTGCACTTTTTTGGTTTACATTTATCAGTAGAAATAATAGCAATTCTTTCATTCTTGGAACTTGTTTCACCCTTGGTGTTATTCTTTGCTCTGGCACTCATCTTTAGTGTGGTGGGTTTAAAACAAGGTTTTCTTAGTAATATATAGTTCTTGATATATTGTCTCGTCTTGAAAATTGAAAAAAAAAAAAATTTTAGTGTTACAAATGTTTGAGATGCGTAACTTAAGGATGAGATTTACTTAGAGATCAATAGAATGTTACAGTAAATCTCAGACCATTACTAACGATTGTTAAATGATTGGCTATTAAGTGTATCTCGACAATCACTAAGACGTGGGTTTTTGCTAACGATTTTGTATTGAAAATACATAAATGTTTCTTACAGGTAGATCTAAGTTCAATTAAGTAGTTAGCTTTGTTTAAATATAATTGGTGCTTGTCTAAATGAGATATTTGCAGATATTTCATTTAAAAAACCGTGTGTGTAGCTTAGCACTGGCTTTTTCAAACTTTTTGATTTTCGAGGAATCAAAAATAAAAAAAAACTGAAAATTGTGAATAGAATACAATATATAGTGCTATTTGAGAATGTAAAACCCTTCGTGTTCCTCATTCCAACCTTGTCTTCTTCATCACTAAACATATTGTTGAAAATATTTCAAAACAGGTCGTGCATAGACTAATGGTCGTGCACTACCCCAATTCCGAAAATGAGAAAAAAAACCACCAAAATTCCAACGATTCCCACATTTTAAATTTCAGTCACTTTTTTCTTCTTTTGGTCATACAAAAAGAAAGGAAGATTTTTAATTATTGGTTATTATATAATTCAACTATGAATTAACCTTTTTTAAACCCATGAAAAATGGAAGTTTTAACTGATGTAAACTATTGAATATCCCTAAAAGTGTGGGTTTCCTTGATTAACCTTGTTCTTGGTTCTGAGGCTGTCCTATATGGGGCTACTGTGTTGTGCCTGGGTAAGGCTGTTGCATATTATCGACTATTGTTAAGATCTCATCTACTACAAAAAGTTGTAAGTTCAATGTATCTGCATATATTGGCAAGTACGTACACTAACAACTTTTTGTTGAGCTGTTATATGACTCAGGCTACAATGGAAGTTGTCAGTTGGTGTATATTGGTGTGAACCCACTTGGAGAAGTGCTGCTAGAAATCTGACATTGGTTAAACGTTGAATATTGTTGCTTATTTTCCTTTTTTCAACTAAATACTATCCAATATAAACCAAGATGAAAGGTTACTCTTATTGTGAGGTTTTTTGATGAATGTTGATCTCGATGTTGTCTGACGAATGTTGGCTGCAAAATTTGAACTTCTACGTTGATTTGAAGTTCTACTTCGACTAACAGGTGAGATTTTCGGTCTGATTATCTTTTGAAATTGTGCCGATTTCCACAGAACCCTCAAACAAATTGAAATTTATATTACATAGTCGTTTTGCAATATACTAAAATCTGTCATGTTGACGTTTATAATGATATATATTTGTAGGTGTTAATTGTAAATTTTCTCAAGATTCTTATTGGCCCTTTCAGTAAGCGTTTACTAATTGCATAACAGCGAATTTTTTACCCAATTTTTGTTGTTGTCGTCGGTGGAAATAGGGAGACACTTTTCCCTCTTAGTTTTTTTTTCTTTTTTTTATATATACATTTATTTATCCCAATATTTTTATTGTTTTCATATTTGTTTCATCTACAATATTGTTTTTAAGTATTGAAGTTATAACCCTGTTAGTAAAGAGTCAACAGTTTGTTATATGAACATCCAGTTTTAAAACTTTGGTAAACTTTCAAACAAAAGCTGTACTTTTAAGAATTGGGTAAAAAGAAAAACAAAGAAATTTGGAATCAAATCAAGTATTGATCACTATACATAAACAACAAGTTAGATTTGGTATAATTAACTTGATTTGATAGGGATACATTTATTACTCATACTTGTTAGTGTTGCAACATAAACTTAGACGCTATTTTACAAAGAAACCTTCATACGCTGTCAGATCACACGTACTATAGATAAACAACATGGTCAAATTATACATACCTGAAGAAGCTACTCTAAATCCTGAATTATATGGGTTAAGAAGATCACATCGTGAACGACATGGACCTGCTATTATAGACAGTGACTCTGAAGAAGATTCTGTTCCTCGAAGAAAACGGAAAAAGGTGAATGACGATTATAATGACGATTTCGAAAGTGAAGATGGCTTTGACGAAGATGAAGATGAAGGTATTGAGGATGATGACGATTTTATTGTCTCTAGTGCTAAAAAGGTTAAAAGAAAAACTAAAAAACATACACATAAGAAAAGGAATATTGATAATGCCCCACAAGAGATTCGGTTTTCTTCAAGAAATAATCGACAAGTAAATTATGCAGTTGATTACGACGACGATGATTTACTTGAAAGCGAGCCTGAATTTGATGAAGAAGATGACGAAAATGGAGATTATTACTATTATCAACAAGCAAATGAACAACCTGAAGATGAAAGAGGAGTGGATTTAGTAATGGATCATAAATTAAATGAAGAAAACTCGGAATTAACCAACGATCCTAAATTAGATTATGTGTTCAAGATTAAATGGACTGATGCTTCTCATTTACATAATACTTGGGAAAAATATCAAGATTTAAAGGATTTTAAAGGATTTAGAAAAGTTGAGAATTATATTAAACAATTTATAATATATGATCAAGAGATTCGAAACGATCCTTTAACGACTAAAGAAGATCTTGAAGTTATGGATATAGAACGTGAAAGAAGACGAGATGAACAAGAGGAATATACCCATGTTGAAAGAATTGTTGATAGTAAAAGAATTGAAAATGAATTAGGAGAAAATAAATTACAATATTTTGTTAAATGGAGAAGGCTTTATTATGACGAATGTTCTTGGGAAGATGGTGAGGAAATTGCACAAATTGCTCCAGAACAAGTTGCCAAATATCAACAACGATTAAAATCAAAAATATTACCAAATTTGTCAGCAAATTATCCACTTTCACAACGACCAAGATTTGAAAAATTAGTTAAACAACCAGTTTTCATAAAAAATGGAGAATTAAGAGATTTTCAATTGACTGGTTTAAATTGGATGGCTTTCTTGTGGTCCAGAAACGAGAATGGGATTTTAGCTGATGAAATGGGCTTAGGTAAAACAATTCAAACAATTTCGTTCTTATCATGGTTAATTTATGCCAGAAGACAAAATGGTCCACATTTAGTTGTTGTTCCCTTATCCACTATGCCAGCTTGGCAAGAAACTTTTGAATTATGGGCTCCTGAAGTTAATTGTGTATATTATTTAGGAAATGGTGAAGCTAGAAAAACTATACGTGAATATGAATGGTATACACCAAATGGGAAACCAAAATTTAATGTCTTATTGACCACATATGAATATATTTTGAAAGATCGTAATGAATTAGGATCAATTAAATGGCAATTCTTGGCAGTCGATGAAGCTCATAGATTGAAGAATTCTGAATCTTCGTTATATGAATCGTTAAGGGGATTTAAAGTTGCCAATAGATTATTGATTACTGGTACACCTTTACAAAATAATCTTAAAGAATTAGCATCTTTATGTAATTTCTTAATGCCTGGTAAATTCAATATTGAACAAGAAATTGATTTTGAATCTCCTGATGCAGAACAGGAAATGTATATCAAAGATTTACAGAAAAAGATTCAACCTTTTATATTAAGAAGATTAAAGAAAGATGTTGAGAAATCCTTACCTTCTAAAACCGAACGTATTTTACGTGTGGAATTATCTGATATCCAAACTGATTATTACAAGAATATCATTACGAAGAATTACTCAGCTTTAAATGCCGGAAATAAAGGTTCACAAATCTCGTTGTTGAATATCATGAGTGAATTGAAAAAAGCGTCCAATCATCCTTATTTATTCGATGGTGCTGAAGATCGAGTATTAGCCAAGGCAGGATCTGCTTCTCGAGAAAATATTCTTAAAGGTATGATTATGTCATCTGGTAAAATGGTGTTACTTGAACAATTATTAACCAGATTGAAAAAGGAAGGTCATCGAGTGTTAATTTTCTCCCAAATGGTAAGAATGTTGGATATTTTAGGTGATTATTTATCTATTAAAGGATACCAATTCCAAAGATTAGACGGTGGTATACCGTCTGCCCAAAGAAGAATTTCTATTGATCATTTTAATGCTCCTGATTCAAAAGATTTTATATTTTTATTATCTACAAGAGCAGGTGGGTTAGGTATCAATTTAATGACAGCAGATACTGTCATCATATTTGATTCAGATTGGAATCCTCAAGCTGATTTACAAGCCATGGCTCGTGCTCATAGAATTGGACAAAAGAATCATGTTTCAGTATATAGATTTGTCAGTAAAGATACTGTGGAAGAAGAAATCTTGGAACGTGCTAGAAAAAAGATGATTTTAGAATATGCCATTATTTCATTAGGTATTACTGATCCAAACTCTAAAAAGGCCAAGAATGAACCAAGTACCAGTGAATTAAGCCAAATTTTGAAATTTGGTGCAGGAACAATGTTTAAAGAAAATGATAATCAAAAGAAATTAGAAGATTTGAAATTAGATGATGTTTTAAGTCATGCTGAAGATCACGTAACTACTCCTGATTTAGGAGAATCTAATTTAGGTTCAGAAGAATTTTTAAGACAATTTGAAGTTACTGACTATAAAGCTGATGTTGAATGGGATGATATTATACCTGAAGAAGAATTGATTAAATTGAAAGATGAAGAGAAACGTAAAGCTGATGAAGAATATTTACAACAACAAATTGCCATGTATTCTAAAAGAAAAGCTGCTGTTCGTAAATTTGAAAATGGTTCTTCTGTTCCTAGTGATGAAGATGATGAAGATGAAGATGCACGAGTTGGTAGAAGAAGAAAAGCTGGTGATCATCAATTGTCTGAAAAAGAAATTAGAGGTATTTATAGATCAATCTTAAGATTAGGTGATTTATCAGGAAAATGGGAACAATTAGTTGAAGAAGGTAGTATTACCAATAAAAACCCTGTCTTGGTTAAACATGCCTATAATGAAATCATCAATACTTCTCGACAATTGGTTAAAGAAGAAGAAGCTAGACGTACTCAAGCTCTTGCTGAATTAGAAAAGAAGGCCAAGGAACAACGTGATAAACCTTTAGCTCCTGGTGAACCCAACCCAACAGCTTTATGGATTGCCAAAAAGAAAGAAAAGAAGGCGGTTTTATTTGAATATCAGGGGGTTAAAAATATTAATGCAGAATTAGTTTTAAATAGACCTGTGGATATGAAATTATTGGAAAAACTAGTTCCTAAAGATAATCCAATGAATTTTGAATTACCTAGACCTCCAAAGCTGGTTCAAGCATGGAATTGTGATTGGACAGCAAGAGATGATGCTATGTTATTAGTTGGTGTTTATAAATTTGGTTATGGTTCTTGGATACAAATTAGAGATGATCCAGTATTAGGATTACAAAATAAAATATTTTTAGAAAATATTCCTGGTTCTAAAGATAAACCAAAAGAAGGGGAAGAAACTAATAGCAAGTCGTCGAAAAAGGTTCCTGGGGCCGTTCATTTAGGTAGAAGGGTTGATTATTTGTTTACTTTACTTGGAGATGAAGAACCTAGTAATGGTGGAGGTTCCACTCCCGTGCCTAAGAAGAAAGGTGTTAGAAAACCCAAAGTAGAAACTCCAGGAACTACACCAACTCCTTCAATTAAGGTCAAGAAGCCTGTGAAATCGGAAACTCCTGAAGTCTCGTTCCGAAAGATAAAACCAAGGAAACCATCGGCTCTTCATAAACACTCCACCAGTATATCTCCGCCAGTAAACCCAGGTCATAAGCATGATCATGTGCATAAGCATGATCATAAACATGATTATAAACATGATTATAAACATGATTATAAACATCATAAAGAAAAAGTTGAATCTCGTGATTTGGAATACGATAGTATGGATGAAGATAATTGTAAATCGACAATGCATCCAATGGCTAAATCGTTACATAGACTACACAAGGGTAGTAAAGGATTGGATAAACATGAATGGGCCAAGATTTTACGTAATGAATTACTTACTATTGGGGATTTTATTGAATCTGAAGTTAAACAGGCAAGAACCAGTGATTCAGAGAAATTTAAAAAGCATTTGTGGTCATATACAGGTCTTTACTGGCCATCAATCGTTCCAAGTAAAAAGATTCGTGATATGTACAATAGAATTAAAGCACAATCAAAAGCATCATCATAGATTAGGTACTTTGGTAAAAACAATTGTATTTAAATATATGTGTAATTTAACTAGATTTATTTAATATTGTTCCTAAGAGTAGATTGTTTCGCACTATGAGTAAGAAATGTCATGGATTTTATATAGAATTCTAATTCTTTATCCAATGATTCATTTAACAATCCAGAGATATTTAATCTTGTTCAAAAACGACTTTAAACATAATGTACGCTCTCATTGTTATATATAGCCGTAAGATTAGGATATTTATCCTTTGGCAAATATGTTTGGAAAGATTTCGTTTTATAAGGATAATCTTTCTTAATTGTCATATGAGAAGTCCTCATACTAGTGTAGGTGTTGGTACCATTGGCTAATCCCAAAAGGGTTACTGAGTGCTCATGACCTTTCAAAAGCTCTACATACTGCAGCTCAGTAAACTTCTGTTGTTCTCCACCATAAGATTGCATTATTATTTTGTGTAAAGTATGACCTTCAAATTGTTGCATAATCCTTTCAAATGATGTATTACAAAACGTAAGAGAAATGTTTCTAAGTTTCGTCATCTGAGAAGAAAGCCATTTCAAGTCTTCATAAGGGGTCACCACATTGTCTATAAATCGCAATTCAAGAGTGTTTATTTCATTCAATTTAAACACCTTGTTTAATTTCTGAATTGATAGTTGAGGAACTTCCAATCCCAAATGATTAAGTTTTAAATTGGTAAGATTTTTATCTTTGAACAATTTGAGAATGTCTTTAACGTGGTAATCGCACACATGAAGCATGGTTAAGGCCTTCATATGAGGAATAAGGGCCAATGGATCTGAAACTGATACTGTACAACCATTGATATATAATTTTTTGATAGAGAAATTGTCTTTAATCTTAGGCATGAATCGGAAATTATTCTGAACTTGAAGATAAGTAGCTTTATCAAGTCTAACGAATTGTTTTTGAAACATATTTGAATCACTCAGAGTAACATCAACTGTAATCCAGGGGCATTTTTCAATCAAATAATTGTAACAGTAATCAGAATTACTGTTTGGGCTATGTATTTCCAAGAAAAAATGCTTCACCATACTTAATTCTTTCGTACCTATAATCTTGTTGAATTCTTCAATAGAGTTTATTACACTATAGTTGGTTTGAAAGGCAAAATGGCCGTATGTTGATTTTGTCGCTGGTTTCTCTATATCACTAACTCTGGAATGCTCAGGAAGATAAACATAAAACTTGTTAAATAATTTCACTGTACCTAGTATATAAAATTGTTTGTTTACAAGTCTCATTTTTGCTGCATCTACCTGGTTAAGATGAGCCAAGACTTGCCAGAGGATTTCTTCAGGAAGTGAAAAGATTTCGGTTTGACCAGACTTTTTTTCATAGTAGTAGTTTCTCGACATAGCAGGATATTTATTTAGAATGTACTGTTTCTTCTTTTCTAATGATTTTTCTAATGATCCTTCTGATGATTCTTTATTCCCTTTGCTAAAGACCTTTTTTATATAAAATCCAATTTGTTTCAATTTTTTGCAAAGAAACATAGTTATTTCGTACTATACTTGGCTAAAGAATTGGGGAAATCTAGTCTTTTAATAATGGAATTGATGTTGATTAAAGTTCCAGCATAACAATTTTTAAGTTAATGTTTTGGTTAAGCTGACTCTTTTGCGTTAGATGTAACAAGGAATTCGCAAGACAAAAAAAATGCTTTTGCAGCCAAAATTGAATTTACAAGGTAAGCTGAGGAGGTATTTCAAAACAAGTAAATCACTTATAATTATACCAATTTAGGATAGAGTAGTATCAGACGCTTTTATTTATATAGGAGTAATAAATTTTGAACCAGTATCTCTCTATATTAGTGGAATCTAAGTGATAGTTAGAAAGATACTGTCAAACTAACAGATATTTGAAATTAGTTACATCTTTAATAGGTGGTCTATAGTTTTTAAAGACTCATATCTGCGATGTTTATTCCTTGTCTTTGAGGTTTGAATACATCTAGGAAGTTTTTACTTGTAATGAACATTTAAATGGGAATAAGAGATCTTCCAAATGCTTTTACTCTTGTAATCACTTTCTGGTACTCCCAAGCTTTATAATTGCTAAATGAATATTCTCAAGTTTCTAGTTTCTGGTTGCTAGTTTCTAGTTTCCGGTTTCTGGTTTGCTTTAACAATATATCTCTTAGATTGCTTTACTTTTCCTGGTATAGATACATGTATAGAAACATATACAGTAACTATTAAACCCCAATCCTGCTTCGACTTGATAATTTTACAATTTAAACATTCTTAGACCTTCATACTTACCTTATGCTGTTTTACTTCTTCTCTAACAGCGAAGATCTTGTTAAAATCTTAACACATGCCCCCATGTCACGTCGTTCGGTTGTATCCGGGTAACTAAACATTTCTTTTCTCATCGCGTAGTGAAAAGATCAAAAAAAAATTTTCCCAAATCTCAACAAAACCTCCAAACTTCAATACAAAAAGTATACTTCTCCTTACGAGCAAAATTTTTTTTTGTTTCTCAGTTTAAACTTCCAATTTCTCTACAAGTGAAATTTTTTTTGTATTTATTCTTTTCTCTATTACAAGAAATACAAATCAAATCACTCTTGGAATCTTCCATTCAAAAGCATACAGCCTTTATCTGGTAGAAACACACCTTAAAACTAAAAACCTATATTAAAGAAGAATTTAGAACTCCACATCTCTGTTCTCCTTTATTTATATCACAAAAAAATCTTTAAAAAAAAAATTTCAACATTTTTAAATTCAACAAAAACTTGATATATTTATCATGTCTGCTGCTGAAACTAATCAAATCCAAGAATCTTTGGAAAAGTTGAACCTTGAATCTGAAACCGTTGCTCCTGGTGCCTCTGGTGCTGAACAACAAGAAGAACAAACTGAAGCTGCTGCTAATGTTGCTGACAGTTCTGCTTCTCTTTATGTTGGTGAATTAAACCCATCAGTCAATGAAGCTACTCTTTTTGAAATCTTTTCTCCAATTGGTCAAGTTGCCTCAATTAGAGTTTGTCGTGATGCTGTTTCTAAGAAATCTTTAGGTTATGCTTATGTTAACTACCATAAGATTGAAGATGGTGAAAGAGCCATTGAAGAATTAAACTATACTCCAATTGAAGGTCGTCCTTGTCGTATCATGTGGTCTCAAAGAGATCCATCTTCTAGAAGATCTGGTGATGGTAACATTTTCATTAAGAATTTACATCCTGCTATTGACAACAAGGCTTTACATGACACTTTTTCTGCTTTCGGTAAGATTTTATCTTGTAAAGTTGCTACTGACGATATGGGTCAATCAAAATGTTTTGGTTTCGTTCATTATGAAACTGCAGAAGCTGCCGAGGCTGCTATTGAAAACGTTAATGGTATGTTATTAAACGATCGTGAAGTTTTCGTTGGTAAGCACATTTCTAAGAAGGATCGTGAATCCAAGTTTGAAGAAATGAAGGCTAATTACACTAACATTTATGTTAAGAACATTGATTTAGATTTCTCTGAAGAAGAATTTGAAAAATTATTTGCTCCATTTGGTAATATAACCTCTATTTATTTAGAAAAAGATCAAGAAGGTAAATCAAAGGGTTTTGGTTTTGTTAATTATGAAACTCATGAATCTGCTGTTAAGGCTGTTGAAGAATTAAATGACAAGGAAATTAATGGTCAAAAGATTTACGTTGGTAGAGCTCAAAAGAAGAGAGAAAGAATGGAAGAATTAAAGAAGCAATATGAATCTACTAGAGTTGAAAGATTATCTAAATATCAAGGTGTTAACTTATTTATTAAGAACTTGGATGATTCAGTTGATTCTGAAAGATTAGAAGAAGAATTTAAACCATTTGGTACTATTACTTCTGCTAAAGTTATGGTTGATGAAGCTGGTAAATCTAAAGGTTTTGGTTTTGTTTGTTTCTCTTCTCCAGAAGAAGCTACTAAGGCCATTACTGAAATGAATCAAAGAATGGTTAATGGTAAACCATTATATGTTGCCTTGGCTCAACGTAAAGATGTTAGACGTTCTCAATTAGAACAACAAATTCAAGCTAGAAACCAAATGAGAATGCAAAATGCTGCTGCTGCTGGTGGTATTCCAGGTCAATTTATTCCACCAATGTTTTATGGTCAACAAGGTTTCTTCCCACCAAATGGTAGAGGTAATGCTCCATTCCCAGGTCCAAACCCTCAAATGATGATGAGAAGAGGTCAGCCATTTGCTGGTCCAGAACAATGGCCAAGACCAGGACCAAATGGTCAACCAGTTCCAGTTTATGGTATTCCACCTCAATTCCAAGATTTCAATGGTCAACCAATGAGACAACAACAAAGAGGCGGCTATTATCCAAACCGTAACCAAAACAAAGGTGGTCGTCAACAAAAGGATTTAGCTGCTATTATTGCTAGTGCTCCACCTGATCAACAAAAGAGAATTTTGGGTGAAGAATTATATCCAAAGATTGTTGCTACTGGTAAAGCTCAAGAACCAGAAGCTGCAGGTAAAATCACTGGTATGATGTTGGGATTAGAAAATCAAGAAATTTTAGATTTATTAGAAGATGATGAATTATTTAACAACCACTTTGAAGATGCTTTAACTGCTTTTGAAGAATACAAGAATTCTGAAGCTGCTCAAGCTGTTCCAGAACAACCACAAGCTTAAAGAAGGGGGGTGTTATTTGACAAAATAAAAACAAAAAAAAGAGAAAGATATATTTTTATGAAAATAGAAACAAATAAAAGTGTGGAACATAAAAAGAAAAATCAATATGTGTTGTACTTATTTTGACAATTTTAGAATCAATGGAAGCGTGAAGATTTTTTTGTTTTTGTTGGGGAGTAGTGTCTGAGTTGTTTTTTTTTCAATTGTATCCCTTTTGTTTGAATATTGATATACCTTTTTGTTCTTTCTTTTATGGGAGGAAATTTGAGGGTTTGATGTTGATTTTTGTATTCTATTTTTGAAAGTATATTATGTATTTTTATGGTATTCAATACTTTTTTGGGTTAAAGGATTTATAATATAATATATACTAAATAAGAAAATAGCAATAAAAAGATGAAAATGTTTATAAATTGAGAGTGTAGTGTGTTCTTTCACTAGTGTAATTTGTTGTGTTAGTAATAATTCGGTTATATTTGCTGTAGCTCCATTTAATATGAAGACTGATCTAAGATTTCAAACCTATTTCAAGATTAATTAAAAAAAAATGTTACATTAAAAGTTAAAAATGTTTACAATGTGAAACTATCTAGAAAATATAGAATTCTTTGTAACCGAAATAGCCACATGGGAACAAGCATTCTCTGTAGAAAAGTGTACATCTCTTGCTTGCTTTAAAAGTGTTCTCGAAGATTCCAAAAAATAAACTGGAACTTTTTCCCCTTCAATATCAAACTATTTCAAACAACGTACTCCTTTTACACTTATACAATAGAACTACCTAATTACTATGTAAAAACACATTGATTCAGGTGAAAAATTTCTCTCTCTCTCCTGATATGTGTTATATTTTTTCAGTTATATAATACGTTAAGAGCCAATTGTAAAAATATGTCCGGTTACATGGGTTGAATCTCAAGTTGTGTGTGACAAGTGAGATTCTCTATATGCCGGACAGTCACACCCACACTGTTCCCTTGTCCTCCCCCCTTATATAACAATGCAAAATTAGCTTTTCTTATCTTGTTTTCTCTGTATTTTTCTACACAAGTACCTTTTAGAAGTTAACAATTCGTTGTCCAGGTAAGATTCACCTTACTTTTACTTTATACTCATTCCTTCTTATCCATTTTTTTTAACACGTCTTACTTAAAAAGGAATACAAATACTATACATGAAAACTGAAATTGACGAACTAAAAGCTTATCCTGCTGAATGCAATATAGTTTCTCCTAAGGATTATGCTAACCATGGCCATGCTAAACTTTCTGGTCGTGTCCTTAACGTTATGACCACGCTCCCTACACAAATTATTAGCAACTATGATCCTTCTTCAGGAGAATATCAATGGGATATTGATGCTGTTCGTGGGAATTCAGCATTATACTCGTCACAGCATTTCTTGGATCAACATACTGATTGGGAATCACATTTAATTGCTTGGACTGGAGAAATTAATGCTAGTAAAAGTACTCGTTGGAAAAATAATGGGGATAATTTTGAGGATGGACTTTATTTGGTTGATGAAGACAAACAGGAATTAGAAACTAAATTACGTGAAGCTAATGGGTCTGAGAATATTCATCCTGTTTGGTTATTAAGACGTGATCAAAGTAGATGGAGAAAATATGCTGAAAAGGTATTGTGGCCTGTATTTCATTATATTCAAGGACAACCTTCAGATGGTAAGGATGAAGCTGAAGCTTGGCATGATTATGTTAAATTTAATGAAGTTTACTTGAATAAGATTAAGAATGTTTATAAACCAGGAGATGTTATTTTGATTCATGATTATTATTTGTTACTTTTACCTCAATTGTTAAGAATGGAATTCCCCGATGCATATATTGGTCTTTTCCTTCATATTCCCTTCCCTTCTTCAGAATATTTTAGATGTCTTTCTAAAAGAAGTCAATTATTAGATGGGATGTTGGGAGCAGATAAGATTGGTTTCCAATCAGGTTCTTTCCAAAGACATTTCCTTTCTTGTTGTGCTCGACTTTTAGGATTTGAAGTTACTTCAGATAAAGTATTTGCCTTTGGGACTACTATTTCCGTAGAAACTTTACCTATTGGTATTGATACCAAAAAAATTGAACATGATGCATTTTTACCTGATTCAGGAATTGAAGAGAAAGTTACAGCTTTAAAAGAACTTTATAAAGGTAAAAAAATTATTGTTGGTAGAGATAGATTGGATAAAGTGAGAGGGGTAGTTCAAAAATTAGAAGCGTTTGCTATGTTTTTGGAAATGTATCCTGAATGGAGAGAAAATGTTGTTTTGATTCAAGTTTCAAGTCCTGGTTTTACTCATTCTGCCAATGTTGAAAGTAAAGTGACTGAATTAATTAATCAAATTAATTCTCAATATGGTAATTTGAATCATACTCCTATTTTACACTATCAAATGATGATTCCAAAAGATGAATATTTATCGTTGTTGAGAGTTGCTGATTTAGCATTAATTACTTCAGTTCGAGATGGAATGAATACTACTGCATTTGAATTTGTCATTTGTCAGAAATATAATAGTTCTCCCTTAGTATTATCTGAGTTTACAGGTACTGCTTCTGTTTTGAATGAAGCTATTTTGATCAACCCTTGGGATTCAGTAGGGATTGCCAAAACAATTAATGAAGCTTTCTTATTATCAGATAAGGAGAAACAACAATTAGAAGCAAGATTATATAAAAGGGTAACATCAAATACAATTCAGAATTGGATATCAACATTTATTCGTGATGTAATTGATCATTCATTAGTCACTCATGTGACAAATTATACCCCAACTTTAAACCGACCACTTTTGTTAAAAAATTATTTAAGTTCAAAAAGAAGATTATTTTTATTTGATTATGATGGCACATTAACTCCTATTGTGAAAGAGCCAGCAGCTGCTATCCCCTCGGATAAATTAAATCGAATTTTAGATGTATTATCAGCTGATCCTAAGAATCAAATTTGGATTATTTCAGGAAGAGATCAAGCATTTTTAGATAAATGGATGGGAGGTAAGAATGTTGGATTATCAGCTGAACATGGATGTTTTATGAAAGATCTTGGATCTAAAGAATGGGTTAATCTTGCTGCTTCATTTGATATGTCGTGGCAAGCTAAAGTTGAAGAAGTTTATCGAGACTATACTGAAAAAACTCCTGGGTCTCATATTGAACGTAAGAAAGTTGCTTTAACTTGGCATTATCGTCGAGCTGATCCAGAATTGGGTAATTATCAAGCAGCTAAATGTCTTCGTCAATTGAATGAAACTATTGCTAAAGAATATGATTGTGAAGTTATGGCAGGTAAAGCTAATATTGAAGTTAGACCTAAATTTCTTAATAAAGGAGAAATTGTAAAACGGTTAGTACTACATCCTCATGGATCTAAGCAAGATCTTCATTCTACTGATAATTGTCAAGATGATATAACTACTCCTGATCAATTACCTGATTTTGTATTATGTTTAGGTGATGATTTAACTGACGAAGATATGTTTAGATCTTTAAGAGCAATTGAAGCAGATTGGGTTGATGAAAATTTACCTAAGAATGAATTTGGATCATATGGTGTTTATCCAGTAGCTGTGGGACCAGCCTCAAAGCAAACAGTAGCTACTTCTCATTTAAATGAACCTTCCCAAGTTTTAGAGACTTTGGGATTATTAGCTGGTCAAGTATCGCTATTTGAAAGTGCTGGTACAGTTGAATTAGATGATCGTGGACATTTGGCAAATAGTGAATCTTCTGAACGTTCTAAAAATGCTATTAATAGAGCAGTAAGTCTTCGTAGAAAGGCAAGTCTTGAGAAAGAAATGAATAAAGCATCTATTAGTGGGAAAACTTAAATAATGACATTAATTTTTTTTTTAGTTTTAGTTTGATTTGAATTATGTAATTATATATAATTAGTAAAGAGACAGTTTTTTATTTACTGTGTGGTTTTTGTAAATCTCTATTCTGTAGCTATCTAGTCTTGTATAGTCTGTTAGGTTTCTATGTCTTTAGACCAAGGTTTATTGTGACTTTGTGGTCTAATTTCTGTCTCAAAAAAAAGGTTTTCCGAGAAACTATTTAAATCCGGCTTTGTGTTGTAAAACCCTTAATACCGAAGAATGGAAAGAAATATCACTTCATTGTACGTCGTGTAGAAGTATTTCTGTTTCATGTAGTTTAATAAAGTTCTCAAGTTTTTCAGGTAGAAATGGGTATTTTAAACTGGGGTTTTAGGGCTACTATTAAAGTCCATCAGGCAGAAGATTCTCAATCTATTTCATTTCCAAGTAAAGATAGATCAGGAAATATCAAATTTTCTCAGTTTATAAGAGACAATATGTCACTTATTGATCCCAGTAAGAAATTATGGTTAAATCCACTTTTATTCACTGGTTCTTTGCAAACTTTATATTATTCATCTGCTGATAGTTCTACGAAATTTCAGATTTATTATGGTAGGGAATTGTTTACTTATGCTGATGGAGGTATTTGTTCATTAGATTGGGTTATTCCTGAACCTGAATCAAAAGATTTGTTTAAAAAACAAGCAAAGGAAAGTATACCTGAAGGATTTCCAAAATTACATCCAAGAACAAGATATTTCACTGAAGAAGAATTAGAAAGTGTTCATAAAGTTGATGAAATTTCTGAAGCTCCTATTGTGGTTATATTCCATGGTTTAGCAGGTGGTAGTCATGAATCTTTAATTCGTAATTTTGCTGAATCTATTCAAAAAAATACTAATGATCATTGGGGTATTGTTGTTGTAAATAGTCGTGGTTGTTGTAGAACCAAAATTACCAGTGGTAAATTATTCAATGCAGGTTCCACAGGTGATATTAGGGAAGTTTTACTTGATTTTAAAAAGAGATATCCTAAAAGACCAATATATGCTGCTGGTTTCTCCTTTGGTGGGGCTATGCTTGCAAATTTCTTAGGTGAAGAACAAACTGATGAAGGAAAAACTGAAGATTTAGTCAAGGCTGCTTGTGTTGTAGGTTGTCCTTGGGATTTTGTTGATAGTGCATATCACATTGAAGAATCATGGACTGGGAAATATCTTCTTAATCCTGCTTTAGCTCAATTTTTGAATAAAGTTGTGAAAAATAATGCTGAAGAAGTTAATAAACATGATCCAAATTTCTTAACTGAAGAAATGGTTCAAGCAGCAGCAAAAGCTAAAACAACTTGGGAATTTGATAATGCAATTACTTGTAAAACTACACCATATCTGAATGCTTTTGAATATTATCGAGAATTATCCCCTCAAAGAAGAATTCAAAAGATTAAAACTCCACTTTTAATTATTAATTCCACAGATGATCCAGCTGTTGGTATAAGATTACCTATTGTTGATGCAAAGATTAATCCTTATTTGTGTCTTGTTGAAACTAATTTAGGAGGACATTTAGGGTTTGTTAAGGCTTCTGGTGAATTTTGGTGTGTTGAAGTTATTGAACAATTCTTTCAAAAATTCACTGAAGTTCTTGCTTGAGTTAGCACCCTGTGCATAGCACATTATACATAAATCTTGGAACAGAGGATTATCTAGATTTTTACAGTTTATAAAGGTTTTCCGTGTTGCCGAATTTAATTTCCAAATTAGTTATTGTTTAAGAATTGTATTTTAGTTGTATAGAGAAACATTAGAGTATTCTAGTCATGCGTAAGTCTTTATGTAAAGATTTCCTTTTTTTGTGTCCAAGCATTTTTCTCTATTTGGGCTTTAGTTTCAGATTAAAGTTTCAAGATTTTGATTTGATAAAAAGGGATGTGACCTTTAAAGATCGTATCATTTATCTGAGCCAATTGTGGAGGTGGGTTTATTGTATAACTCCTAATAAGGCTTAATTTCGCCAGTGAAGCATTTTTATTTGAATAGAACTGTCTTAAGGTTATTTCCCCAGAAAATATTATTTTTCTTCAAAAAAGTTTCTTAGGGCTTTAAAGATCATCTGTTTGCCCCTAATTGTGCATGCAAGTTATATAAACTACTTTATTTAATTTATATCCTTTTTTTTCTCTTTTTAATTCTGTTGTTTCTGAAATAATGTATTGGTTGTATAATGTTTAGTCTCGGTCTTAATATTGCATTGTTTGATATCAAGCTAAACACTCCTTATAAAGGACTATTATTTCTTCGAGGAAATGAATATGAAGTTGAATCAGTACCATTTTTTGGGGAAGTAAAATTATCACTCAATGAAGATGTTCATGTGAAACGAATACATTTATTTCTCGTGGGAGAATTTCAGTATGATTATGTTACACGAGGTGATACTTATGGATTTTATGGTCTAAGATTTAATGATAGAAAATGTGTATTACGAGTAGATTGGAATAATTTATTAACAAGTGAAGAAGGAGTAGTTACATTTGGAAATTATGGTGATTCAACTATGGATTTAAACAAAGTAACTAGATCTGTCAGTGATGCAAGAAGAAATTCATATATTGAGGCAAGTATTCCAGAAACAATGCCAGCTCTTTCTAGAACAAAATCTTTACCAGCACAAAATTCTGATCCACAAGCTCCAGAAAGTGGATTCGATGGAACTCCATTTAAAGATCAAAATAATAATCAACAAACTTTTGTATTACCCAAGGGGAACTACAGTTTACCTTTTAAAATATATTTACCCACAGATATTTGCGAAACTGTTGAAGGGTTAGCTGCATGTAGTATACGTTATCGTATACATTGCAATATTGAACGTGGTAGATTTGAAAAAACTGAATCAACAAGTAAATATCTCCGAGTTATTCGAACATTACATCCTCAGAATTTTAATCTTTGTGAAAGTATAGAGATAAATAATAATTGGCCTAATAAAATTCAATATAGTGTCAACATGACTAAAAAGGGAATAGCTATAGGTTCAACCATACCTATAAATGTCATTATTGTACCCATGATAAAGGGATTGAGTTTACATGCAATTAGTTGTTGTATTGTAGAACATTTCCGTATACAATACTCGTTGCAACCTTATGCTCGTTCTCCTGATTATGAAAAGGTTATTGGAAAACAACAATTGACTATCCCTAAAATGGAAGACCTTGATTATGAACAATGGATAATTAAAACTCATTATAGAGCACCTTATAATTTACGAGAACTTACACAAAGTTGTGAACTTAAAAATCATATGATATCTGTAAAGCATAGATTACGGATATTAATTAAATTTAAAAATCCAGGAGGTCATGTTAGTGAATTGAGAGTGAATTTACCTGTTTCGGTGTATATAAGTGCAAATTCAGGATTTGTTGTTGGTAGACATTATGATGTAGATCCACGAAATGGTACATTTATCCCTAATAAAAGATTAGAAGAAGTATTGTTTCCAAAAAAAAATGGTCAAAGAGAATTTAGACGTGGTACACATATACCTATTGAAGATGAAAACGAAGAAGAATCCGAGGATGAAATTGATCTTGATCGTGAAGAAGCAGCGCCACCTTTGTATCAACAACATATTTTCGATAAAAAATATGATATGAACCTGCCTCAATCACCTTTACAACAAACTCAAACGCATACACACGAGGGTAGTCCCCTTTCATCTCCAGATAATTCAGTTTTGAACCTTGCTGAATATATTGAACAACCGGAATCTGGTGATGGTAGTATAGATAGTGATGAAGAAGCAGATCTAGCACCTATTCAAACTCTTGACGCGGAAACCCTATCGAAAATCCCAACTTATGCGGAAGCATTTGATCAAGATGCTGAACGCGTTGAAGAACAAGGTTTTGCTCCATTGTACCCGTACTCGGGTGATTTGGTAAACGGGAGCGATCCAAGCAACGAGCTTTATACTGCCAAGTCAAATCCTATATCACGAGGTCGAAGAGATTCATCAGGATATCGAAGTTTGTCATTACCGCGTTTTTCACATTCTCAAGAACGAAAATGTGAAGAACCACTGAAAAGAAGACATTCTTTACATCTTGGGAAATTATTCCGTGTTGGAAGAAAGTCAGTTACATAGATAGTTTTTTTGTTTTTTGTATTTATTCATTTATTTATATCATTTATATCATTCCAAATTGTAGATTCGTGTTTGTACAAGGGTAATTTTTATTTTGCGCTCTTTAAATTCAGAACAAAAACATTTATTTACATCTTTCTTTGTATACAACCAATAACCATGGATTCGTTTCAAGCGTATGAACAGAAATATCGACTGAATGTTGAACTAATGAAAAACAGGAAATATTCTCGACAAAATAAACCAGCTGATAATAGCATACTGCTGCAGAATCTTACTAATTCTGTTATCAATAAAATCAGAAAAACACCAATTACAAATAAAACACAGATTAATTTTAAGGAAATATTAAACAAGTTTAATAAAGCTTTTCCCAAAGCAAAAGAATCATCGACATTTCTGGTAAGAACTATTCAAACTAAATTTACAGTTTTGGATAGTAGAGGATTTAATGATCAATTTCTCGAAGTTGACAAGGAGATAACGAAAGCTTGTAATATACATCTGAAAGATCCAATAGTTAATAAATGTGTTTCTAATATGAAAAGTGTAGTCGATTGGTATAAAACACATAAAGTGCAAAATGAGATATCTAAATCAACCCCAAATCAAGTAACGCCACATCATATTCAACCCAAAGCAATTGACAATGGAATAATTTTAAATCTAAAAAAATGTGCTTATGTCACACCTCAATCACGGAAATTTCCTCCTGTTCCAACACATAGAATAGTTCATATTTCTTCTGATGATAAATTCATGATTTCAGCACAAGTAATCGATTTACAATCACAAGAGCAACAAGTAGTATTATTGATGAAATTAAATAGTTTGGTAGAGTTGAAAGTAGGCGATGAAATCAATTTGAACAATCTAAAAGTAAAACAGACATTTAATGGGGAAGGACTAGACGTGTTTATTGCATGGGAAGTAATTCGTTAGACGCGATATTTGTTAGAGTAGTTTGATTTTTTCAAAAATACGCTGGTCGTATTCACATTATCTTTTACGGAGTTTTTTTTATGTATAATGAAATATAAGTTGACGACATGACGAGTTCATGGTTGGCAAACTTTGGCAAACTTTAGCAAACTTTAGCAAAATTTCGCAAAATTTCGCAAGATTTGGCAGCCATTCTTTTGTCTTTGGTCTTTTGGTAGTTTTTATTTATGAAAATCACGTCTATGAGAGTAACCTTTATAAATATGTATATCAATATGAGATCTTCTTTATTCATTGTATTTAACAAAATCTTTGGCTTACTTGGTTTTGCAACAATTTTGGAATAATTCTACTTGAAATTCTTCAAAACTTAGAACTAAATATTTACACAGTTTCTTTTATATATTTTATATTTATTGTTATTCTATGGTATCCTATAACCAATTCTAATATAATTTACAATAGTTATACCCCAATAAATGATAAAATATAAAGAATTATCATGATTCCCAATCACGTGGAAAATATATGACTTCTGCATGAGTGAGAAAACTAGAAAATTTTTCTGACAGAAAATTGGAGGGTTGGCCGAGTGGTCTAAGGCGGTAGACTTAAGATCTACTGGACAGTGTCCGCGCGAGTTCGAACCTCGCATCCTTCATTATTTTTCTTTTTGGTTCTCTTGAAGGCGATTTTAGAAGAAAAAAGAAAAAAAGTCATGTAAAAAATTGTATTTAGGGGATTCTTTTTTCTTCTTGTGTAAGGTTAAAAGCCAGCCTTCAAAACACATCACCTTTTCTTTCAACGATTAAAGCGTGTTTGGGTTCTTACATTCAAGTATCGTTGCCACCATCATCCAAAGTTCTGTTGTGCCGTTAATTCGAGTCCTACAATAGAATCACTACGTCCCAACTATTAGTTGTCTTTTTTTGGTGTGTAATATCATACTAAATTATTTGTGCTTACTAATTCACACAAATAATTAACTAAACTTACACTTAAACAAGTGCAAGTTTCAACGACAGGAGTTTATCTATCTGTACCAAGTGGTTAATTTAGCATTTAAGCTTTAACTCTATAATACCAACAATGACACCAACTGGAAACATGAATATTATGGAAGATCAATTCACAGGACCAAATTTAAACGTTACTTTAACCTGCCCTGAATGTAAGATATTCCCCCCAGACTTGATTGAGAGATTTAGTGAAGGGGATATCGTATGTGGAAGTTGTGGTTTAGTGTTGAGTGATAGAGTCGTTGATACTAGATCTGAATGGAGAACATTTAGTAATGATGATCAAAATGGTGATGACCCATCTCGTGTAGGTGACGCAGGTAATCCTTTATTAGATACAGAAGATTTATCGACCATGATTTCTTACGTACCTGAAAATAGCCGAGCTGGCCGAGAATTAAATAGAGCCCATTCAAAAAATACCGTAGATAAGAAGGATAATGCATTGGCGGCAGCATATCAAAAAATCTCACAAATGTGTGATGGTTATCAATTGCCAAAGATCGTACAAGATGGTGCTAAAGAAGTATATAAAATGGTGTATGATGAAAAACCTTTACGAGGGAAATCTCAAGAGTCAATAATGGCAGCATCAATTTTCATTGGATGTAGAAAGGCAAAAGTTGCTCGTTCCTTTAAAGAAATTTGGGCCTTGACTAATGTTCCTAGAAAAGAAATTGGTAAAGTATTTAAAATTATGGATAAAGTAATTCGAGAAAAGAATGCTGCAAATCCAACAAGTGCAATTTATTTCAGTCAAGATAATATTCAAACTACACAAACTTCAGCAGAAGATTTAATTAGAAGATTTTGTTCTCATTTGGGTTTACAACTTCAAGTGACCAATGGTGCAGAATATATTGCTAGAAGATGTAAAGAGGTTGGCGTCCTTGCTGGTCGTTCTCCTACTACTATTGCTGCTACAGTAATTTATATGGCAGCTCTAGTATTTGGTGCTGATTTGGCACCTTCTAAGATTTCTGATAAAACTGGTGTTAGTGATGGTACTATCAAGACTTCTTATAAGGTTATGTACGAGGAACGAGACAAACTTATTGATCCTTATTGGATTGAAACTGGGAAAGTAAAATTGGAAAATATTCCAAAAAGCTGAAATTTATAGATATTAATACTTTTGTAATTTTTTATTTTTAATGGTTATGGTTAGAAAAAGTGTTTTTGGTAGTAGCTTTTCTCTATCGTATATCCTGAAACGAGATGAAAATACTGAAAAAAAAATGTGGTGCAATTGTAGTTACAGATTTTCCACTTTGAATCAATTCCCTTCAAACCAAATGCTTTCTGGATCCATAAGGTTTTTCTCCAATTCAGCAATAAGAGCAGCTACATCTTCTGCAACTTCTGCAAGTCTTCAAGATGTGGTTATTATTGGTGGAGGTCCAGCCGGATTATCTCTATTAACCACTTTGAAAAATTCCCCAAAGACAAAACATTTGAAATGTACATTAATTGAAGGAAGCAGTTTAGATAAAGTTCGAGAATTTGCTAGTAATCCTCCAGAAAATTATACCAATCGATGTGTATCAATTACTCCAAAAACTATTGAATATATGAAACATAAAATTGGTAGTTGGGATTTCGTACATGAAGATCGTGTGAAAAGATATCAAGGAATTATTGCCTATGATGGACAAGATGCAGATTCTCGAGTTGAATTTGATGTTAATTCAATTGGAAAAGATACTCTTGCTGCCATGATTGAAAATATAAACATTCAAGCTTCTTTATTGGCCAAAGTTGAAAGTCTTGGAGTTGAAGATACCACCATCAAAGATAATACAAAAGTAGTTGAAATTGTAAATCCAGTAGCAGCTGATTTAGAAAATCACGATCTAAATGAAGTAGATGAAGTTCCAGGTACTAGAGAATTGGATTGGCCAATTGTAGAATTATCTACAGGTGAATCAATTCAAACTCGTCTTTTAGTAGGATGTGATGGATATAATTCACCTGTTCGTAAATATGCCCAAATTGAATCAAGAGGTTGGCAATATAATGTATTTGGAGTAGTGGCAACTGTGAAATTGCAATTTGAAGATTTTAGATCAGTTGGTTGGCAAAGATTCTTGACTACAGGTCCACTTGCAATTTTACCATTAACTGAAGATAATGCAACTATAGTGTGGTCCAGTACCCCAGAATTACTGGAAATTCTTCTCAAGACAAATAAAGATATTTTCCCTCATCTAGTAACAGCAGCTATGGTATTAGAGGAAACAGACTTGAAATACATCTACGGATTATTGAAAGCAAATCCTGATGATTTCTCGGCCGTGGAGGAAATCCAATGGAGAATGTCAAAAGTACCTGAGGAAGTTTTAGATGAAAAATATCCCCCTTCAGTTGTTTCCGTGCTTGAAGGATCTCGTGCTAGATTCCCTTTGAAGTTATCTCATGCTGATACATATGTAGCTCCAAGAGTGGCGTTGGTTGGAGATGCTGCACACACCATACATCCTTTAGCAGGTCAAGGTTTAAACATGGGACAATCTGATGTTATTCATCTTGTAGAAGCATTAGAGAAAGGTGTTGATAGAGGTTTAGATATTGGATCTACACTTGTTTTAGAGAATTATTTTGCCAATGCATGGCCAGCAAATCATGCCATTCTTGGAGTTTGTGATAAAATGCATAAATTATTTTCCACAGATTTCTATCCTTTAGTTCTTGCAAGAGGTTTTGGTATGAGATCGGTTAATATGCTTGGATCTGTTAAGGATATGATGATGAAACAGATTAGTCTTTAACTTGTTACATTTTTTTCCTATATATAGTTTATGATTATGATATATATATTTTTTTTTCTTCTTTGCTTTTAACTTTAAAGGGTAGATAACCAGCATATGCTTTTAAACACATAAGGTATGAATAACTTTCAATTGTTCTCTATAAGCACAAGAAGATTGACCACTTTCCCACGTCTGCTTAATACCTACAAAGAATCTCAACAATTCTTGAAACAAATTCCTCTAAATAACTATTTAGCACCCAAAAATCCAATTGTACTATGTCATGGATTCTCGGGATTTGACAAACTAACATTGATACCAGGAAACTTTTCATATAATAAAGCAAAGCAATTACAAGAAGTTTCCTCCAAGGGTATACTTGAATTTGAATATTGGCGAGGAATTCAATTTGCTCTTGAAAATATTGGATCCCAGATCCTAATAGCAAGAGTACCTGCATTCGATGATATTAAAAGTCGAGCAAGTAATCTCCATCATTTTCTTAATAAACAATGCAAAATAATCCAAGAGAAACAATCAATACCTAACACTCCTATCAAATTGAACTTGATAAGTCATTCAATGGGTGGTTTAGATAGTCGGTATTTAATCTCCAAGCTACACGACAAAGACAATGCTTATAAAATTTCATCATTGACTACTATATCTACACCTCATCACGGATCAGAATGTGCTGATTTCATAGTAGATCTCGTGGGGAATAACCCGATACTATCTAAACTTGTTCCCAGGTCTATTTTTGATATGTCAAAAATCAATATGGAAACATTCAATAAGGAAATATTGGATGATCCCGAAGTAGCTTATTTTTCATATGGAGCTCGTTTCAATCCTCGTTGGTATAATTATTTCTATTTAACGTGGTTGATTACCAAATATCGAATCCAAACTAGGAAAGAACTGAGTAAAATTCAATCAAAATTTCAAAGTTTGGTTGATAATGATGGATTAGTTAGTGTTGATAGTTCAAAATGGGGTGAATATATGGGCACATTCGATAAAGTCGACCATTTAGATTTGATTAATTGGACAAATAATGCACGTGATACTTTTAATAAGATTATGTTTAATCAAGATCCACCTTTCAATCCTATATTATTATATTTAGAAATCGCAAATAATCTAGCTAAAAAAGGTTTTTAATAAATAAGTACATTGTTTCGCAAAATAAGTGTTTTAATACTGGGAACTATCCATAAAAGATTTACGGAAGCACTCCACACTTATTGTATGTTAATCCTGCCAAAGCTTCTCTACACTCTTCACAGAATTCAAACACCTTTTCAATTCCTTCTACCAAACCCTCATCAACCTTTAACCGATCCAAAATATTTTCTTTTAAATAGTCACACCTTTGAACTTCACCCATTAACCAATTGTTCCATTCAGCCTTGGTAATTTCTCTCTCCATATCGTTCAAAATATTCAATTTGACTAACAATTCATGTCGTTTAATCCCAATCTCTTGATATGATAATCTTAATTGTTTAGCTACATCTCTAGTATTATCATCAAAATAATCTTCTGTCCAATGGGGCTTATAGGTAAATCCTTGTACGAAGGAAACATTCTTGAACACGGCAAATAATCTTTCATTCTCAAAACTAACATTCCCACCATTAATTTTGTCTTGGATATCTTTAAGGTACACTGAACGCTGTAAAACAATAGGATCTTTATTGATATATTCATATGCTAACTCGTTTGCCTTCTTAGCAGTCCAATAACTAGTTGTTGTTTTCCCAAATAAATACAAATTTAGTAATGTCGAACCAAATATAACAAAAAGCAAAAACTGGTTCATTCTGATAGAATCCAAAAACTTACCTAATAACATCCATATTGTAGAAATTGTATTATAGATAAATGATATTGTTCTCTGGGTAATTCTTGTAAGAACATATCTCGTCACAAAAGGGAAACCAAAGTTTACTAATGCATCAGGTAATTCTTCCTCAGGCTCATCCGAATGGCTTAATTTTCCGTATAGATAAATAGATTTAACAATCATTCCATGAGTCCCAACTTCCTTAACAACTTCTTGAAGACGTTTCTTAATTCTTCCTATTTGACGCATATCAATTCTTAAACAAAACCCTTTGAGAATCCAAGTATAAAATGTATCACGATCAAACATTACTCGACAATAGAATAAAACTCTTGAACGTTTCCCAGCAACACCAACTATAACCACTTTATATATGAGGGAAAACTTGGGTCCAAAGAAAAACGAATACTTTGATCGAGAATAAGTAAATGTATAGTATGAATTATCTTCCATATTGTCAATCTCTTGCAGGATATGAACCTCTCCGAGGTTTGTTCCATACCGAGCAGGTACGTTAAGTTTCCGGTAGAGAGTACCACGAGTTGATGTCCTCCATGGCTTTCTAATATAGTATTCTTTTATTGTGAAAACTGTCTCGTCAGTGAAAATAGCCGAATTGTCCCCTAACAATGCATGAAACATTGCCTTTGGTGGCAAATCATAAGTCAGATCTCCAAGGAGATTGTACTCGTCAGTGAAGTCGACTTTGTGAATGTTCTGTTTCCCTTCAATAGCAGGAGCAAGAGATGATGCATCTCCAAGAATTAATTTCTTTTCATTAGAATTTGGTAATGATTTAGATAGTTGATTAATTTCTTTCAAAAGAATCTGTTCTTCCTTTTCTTTGGCAACTTGAACTTCAATTTCTGTCAATGCTGCAAGAACTTCTTTAAGAGGTTTTGGTTTATCACTAGCAACATTATTAATTATATACACCAATTTTTTCTTTATTAGTTTCCCATCATCCAAGAATAACTTCATTTTTATAATTCCATTGACATTGTAAATTTTCAATAAGTCATATTGTTTTTGGGAAGCATAATCTACTGACACAAGCAGTCCAACAAATCCTTTAAACAAGGCAATAAATCCCAATGCTTGCATATAAAAGTACATACGATGGGTTGTTATAAAACACCTACCTCCTAATTCTTGCATGGAATTGGGGGACCAAATACAACTAAATGATAGAATACAATATTCTCCAGGTTCAATTGCTGATTCAAACAAGGATCTCATTTGAATATCCAAACTAACAAGTTCTTTGGGATAGTAGCTTGGATGATATATCCCATTTCCAAGATTCTCCTCTTGAAATTCAATCATTTCTTCATCAGGTTCGATTCGATAAGTGGAAATAAGACTTCCTTCTTGTAATAAATCATGTAAATAATAAATACCCCAATTGACTGAACCCCAAATGTTAGCAGTCAATGCTGTTGGTAATGAGGTGGCTGAGGTAAGACTGTATGCAACTATAGATGATTTTGTTGTATCAGTTATGAAAGGTGGACGTATTCTAGGAATTTGAAAATAAATATATTTCTGAAAGTACTTTTCATTTTTTTCTATATGAGTCGACAAGGTACTAGAAGCAATAATCTGTCCTTCAGCATTCGTTATTCTTGTATTTGTCAATTCACGATCTATAACTGTACTAACCGTTGATGCAAGTTCTAAAATTATAGGAGGGTATCTACCTGATGCAATTTTTATTAAATCATCTTCATTGGAGTTTAATACTCTTTGTTTTTCATTCTGAAATACTTTTATCCACGACTTTAACTCCGCAAGTGATTCTGCTTGGAAAACCAAGGTAATATCACTTGTTCTAACTTCAAAACAGAATCGCCTATCTTCATTGGGATTATATTTGACATTACATAATAAAACTCCTAATTTATCTGTTTCTTGAACAAACGTTTGCGATGGACTAAGAACCAATAATCCAAATATACCACCTTTTATAAATGCCCATCTACGAACCCAAATTGGTTTTGAAGATTTTTCTGTCCAAGTCTTCATAAACAAATAACCATGTTTTTCTATTCCTTGTTCATCAATCTCATTTAAAGATTTAGCGTTAATGGCAACAGCACTGTAGTCACCAGGAACCAAAGATGGTTGGAATTGGAGATGACAACCTTCCTCTACTTGTTCTCTAGCAGACAACATATCCGGAGTTAATTTATCGATAGCAACCGCATAAGAGTCATTCCAACATTGAATCCTTTGAATATTTTCCCACTGTTCTCGGAAAATGGAATCCAGATGCAAAGAAGAAAAGACATTCCATTTACTTCTGAACAATTCTGTGTTCATATTAACAAATATTTTATTCAATTTATTCCCTAATGTTTGCAATTGAATGATTAAATCCAATGATACATGAATATATTCCTTTCTCACCAAAAATAGTTCTCGAGCATCATCCATTATCATAGTGGTTTCCTTTGCCTTCGGAGTTGCAACATATACACTCAAATATTTGTCGTATTTTGTTTGACGAGCATCAAACTTCCTCCTAAGCTCTTTATATCGTGGAAAATCATTATTTATAAACGCATCAATATCATCTAGGCCATGCAAATTCACAGCAAGTGCTTGGAAGCTTAAACCCCATACTTTCTTAAGTCCTGCTAGTGATGTATGAAGTGCAGGTACGGTATATTCTTGATCAATTAACCCTTCCTGTAAAAATGTAGGTGTCAAATGCTCTAAGAATGAATTGCAAAATGATTGTAAGTCGTTAACATAACGAGGGATTTTCTTAACTGAACTAGATATTGCAATAAGCCATTTCTCTATATTGTCAACTTGTATATCTAAATGATTGACTGTAGCACGGAAACTAGGACTATCTAAAGCGGCTTCTTTAAAATTGACTGAAATTAATTTGAATTGTCGAGTTACTACTGGTCTATCGGAAGAAGGGGATCTGCCAGGGTGGTCTCCACTTGAAGAACTGTTGCTTCGTTCCTGAGCCAGGGAAGTGCCAGCACTACCACTAGGTATCAGTTGTGGTTGGCGATATTTAGAAGGTGATTCGACCTGCATTGATGTATTTTACAAATATGTTTACTTTGTAGTGGGGGAAGAATAAAGTTTTGCGACATTAGAGTTTTCCATCCTCGTTACCAAATGAATTCCTGCATACCGACTCCCTATATAACTTACTAAGTAAACTAAAGATATATTCTACAATTCATTCAATTAATAAATATATAATGATAAAAAAGAATTAAAAATGCTATAAGATACAAAATTTTACAATTTCTTATATAAAAATTATGCTGGAAATGTTCACTTTTTGTTAGGTTTGTACATGCTAACAGGCGGGTTTATAGAAAATGTACTTGTTCCAATGGGTTGCTTGGATACTTTCTGCGTTTGTTGTATCTTCTTAGTGTCTTTAGAAGGATCATACTCTAAAATAGGACCAAACTTTATCTCCATTGGTTTGATATTCTCTTTATTTTGGACATCTCCAATAGCCAGAGAATGAAAATCAGTCGACTTCACATTGGCTACTTCAAATGTCTGATTCATACCAAATCTATCAATATTCATATAGTTCTGCGGCATTTGAGGAACTTGCTGGTGATTAGTTAGGTCATATTGTACTGGATACTGATATCCATTATTAAATTGCACTTGCTTCAGAGAGAATTGTTGCATTGGATGTTGAGGTTGCATACCCTGGTTAAACTGCCCTTGTTTAGGTAAAAATGAAGTGTTCTGAGATAGATTTGGAGTTGATCCAGAGTACAATTCTTGGGCATAAATTTCAGAATCCCATTGAATAATACCAGCACTTTGACTTCTGAAATTAGGAGGGGCATTCATGTATGGCGTCGAGGATGCTGAAAATGATGTATTTCCTGGATGAAAAGGGTTCGTAGGCATTAATGGGACATTTGGATTTTGAAATTGTGGAACGCTTGGCATTGGAACTGAGTGTACCATAGCTGCTTGATTTGAATTCTCACTTATAGCAGCTAAATTCTGTTGAAGTTGACGACTTGGAGGTGGTCCTTTCATTGGCAAATCTTTCCTGAAAGTTTGCATAGTGTAAATTATTGGAGCTGATTTGGGTCCTGAACTCATTACGGTATTAACATTTGCACGATTAATATCAATTCGTAAATTCAGTCTTTGTGGAGTTTCAAATGAGTTATTAGGTGATAAATCCTTGCATGGAGAAGATCCTACAAACACAGTTTCATTATCATCATCGGCCTGAGTTTGAATGTCATGTCCAGAATCAGATATATCATTGTCTTCCTCAAGATTAATTTCAGTTAACCTAGATTTTGCAGTAGTACCTCCCATGTCTAATTGGTGAATAATATACCCCTTGATATTTGAAGTTGCAGAGTCAAATTTACATGCAGCTGATCCTTGATTATTGTATATTACTTGAACAACTCTCAAATTATCTTCAGGAGTGATCATTGAAACTCCATTTACAAGATAGCTGATATAACCTGAAAGGAAATTTCGCATAAAAGGGATTTGTAACCAATATGATTTAGTTGATTCATCGAAATAACCATTAATTATATCAACTGCTTCAAACAATTTACAATCTCCCTTGTAAACTTCAGTGAAAATATTCCAATTCAAGAATGACTTACTAGAATCTAAACTTGATGCTTTGACTTTCATAAAGGATTCAAACAGACCATTCATCAAATTCATAGGATATTGAAAATGACTATCTGAAGATGCTGACATTGGAGTAGATGTACTAATACTTTGTCGACTAATTGTGGCGTTAATATCATGTTCCAAAAGCCAAACAGGTAGATTGTGATCATGAAGCTTCTTGAGAATTTTCAAATCCGCTTTATATCTAGCTTCCAAGCACTTAATTGTTTGGGTTGATTTCTTGCTTATGGAAGATGTATTAAATCTTGCAAATGTGTGATCTTCCAACAGATTGAATTTAGCCTTGTAGCGTAAACTAAATTCATTCAAAGATAACTCATATGAATTCTCTTCCAAACTATCATCTCCAGGTGAAGACGACAAGAGTGCATTGAAATCATGTTCATTTATAACCCCATTTTCTTTGGTGGATGTCACTAATTGTTCCAATGGAGTCAGTATAAGTTCTTCTATCTCAGATAAAGTTGATATGTTGATTGATGACACGCTACCCTTCTTTTTCTTGTCCAATCGATTTGATTTTGATAATCTGAATAATCGTGAAGAAATTTGTTTCGATGTTCTTAAAATACCAGTTTTATTAAGTAACATTCGCGACAATACTTTGTTTTGAGAAGTATTCTTCAAGACTGTGCTAGAATTATATCCTGTTTGATTCTCTCTAAACTCTCGATATTTCAAAAATGATTTGATTAATACATCATCTAATTCAGGATACCATACTTTTTCTTCATTCTGGCCAGTGGAAGCTGCCAAAACAGCCGATGCAGCATCAAGCACTTCAGTATTTGCTGAATTCATTGGTATCTGTCTATGAGCAACTGGTGATTCCATTGAGTCAATTTGGAATGCCACAGAATTGTTTGGAGAGTCACTGATACAATTTGAAAGCTTTCTTCGCTTCATAGTTTGCTTTATAGCTGATCCAGGCAGAGATGTTCCTAGTTTTGACTGATTCAGCTCTGATTCCTTGTTGGGAAGTAATGATGGCTTCAAATCGCTTGTTTCGTTCTTAATAGCTTCATCATTAGACATAATAAGCTTCTGTGGGGTTAAAAAGTTTTGTGCTTGATTTTTACCATCTTCATTGTCAGTATGTGATATTGTTGTCATTTTTGTGAGATTTGCATGTGCTGTATCATCATTATCAAGGGTAGTCCATAGTTCGTCATCAGATTGATCATTGGAATCATTTTCCACTTTGATTCCAAGGGGCAGATGGGTCTTTGCTTTTGTCAAGGAATCTAAGAAACGATTTCTAATTGGAGTGTTTGAATTGGGAGTAGTACTAGTAGTAGTAAATTCTTTACTTGAATCAAGTTGACGCTTAACTACTCGATTTAGATTGTTGGAAATATTAAGGACTTTACTTGGAGATACTGCTGAAATTGGTGAATTGAAACTGAATGAAGGCAGGAAACTTAGACTAAACGTGAATGAAGGAGTTGGTACTCGGGTTCCATTTGATGTATTCCTGGAAGTACGTGGTGTTTCAGGATGTATCAGACTAGATTTTGATGCTGAATTATCGTTATTGGACATTTATAGATATATATGCTGTGGTCTAGGATGCTATATAAATGAAGAAGGTAATTTCAGTAGTTATAGTAAAATCAACATGCAACTGAGTAAAAGTAGACTATATTTAATAGAAAATAACGTAATAAACAGTAGTTATGAAACTATAGTATATTTCAAATGCCGTAGCCCACCCTCTCCTTAAGACACGAAATTTAAATTGATGTGATTGTTTTTGCGCAAACGCGCTTTTTGATAATTTCATTTTTTTTTTTGTTTGTTTGTTTGCAACCCGGTCTTTCGGGGAATATTTCCGAGAGAATAAATATTAACGCTATACAAACAAATATAAAAATCATATATCTATCTATTATGTGAAGATCCAAGCAAATGTTCAAATTCTTCAACAATTGTGTTACATAATCCTGGTTGTAGTTGTTCATAGTTTTGGATGTTCTGCATTAACTCTTCCACCACTTGTTTTGTCTGCTCATTTTTGCCCCTATGATATACCCTATCCAAACAATAAAACAATATGGATGCTTTGTCTTTGGCAACCCTTGCAATGGGTGACAGTGATAAAACATCCTCAATTTCTTGATCCAATTCTCTGACTTCTTTTTCTTCAACTTGATGTTTTTGTTTCTTTTTAGGAACAAGAGGTTGAATCTCTTCATCAGAGGAAGAACCACATTTATTTAATGAATTCAAAGTTTTCTTAGTTTCAAATTTCCAAACTATTGGATTAAACACAGTATAAGTATCTTCAGTTGCTGGTGATAATTTATGACGAGGTTTTTTCGGTTTCAGTTCCATGTGTGAGTTTTTCAGATTGATCAAAGTAATTAATCTTTCCCGTACATTTGGTCCACGAGTAATGAAATGATGATGCAACAAAGTACTGGCACTTGGTCTCTTAGAGGGATCCTTAATTAGACAGTACCTGACAAAATCCTTTATATTAACACTAAAACCACACCCATTAAGAGTAGGTGGTCTCTGTTTTGGAATTTCGAATAAAACTTTCAATGGATCATAATGAGATAATGGAGGAGATCCTGTGATTAGTTCAATTGTTGTAATACCTGTTGACCATATATCAGCTTTTTCATTATATCCATTTTCTTCTGTTATTCTTGACCTTGTTATTACTTCTGGTGCCATCCAAAATGGAGTTCCAACAAATGTATTCTTTTTCAATTTGGTCATTGTAATTTCTCCACTCACTCCAAAATCAGCTAATTTTACCTCTCCATTCCCTGTCAACAATATGTTAGCCAGTTTAATATCACGATGGACTTTGTGTTCAGAATGTAAATATTTTAACCCATAAAGGACGCCTTTAATAATGTAACTTACTATACCTTCATCTAATTGTTTATGAAATTTTAATAAATCAGAACATGAACCTCCACCACAATATTCCATAACAATATACATATTGTAACCTTCTAAAAAACTTTCAATATATTGAGTAATGAATTGATTTCTTAATTTTGATAAAAAATGAATTTCTTGAATTATTTGTTCCATATCTTCATTTGAATCATCAAGACATACAACTTTAATGGCTACTATGGTCCCAGTATTGGTATTTTTTGCACGATAAACATCTCCAAAATTCCCTTTACCAATACATTTCTCAAAATGATAACCATTTGTGAGACTTGCAAAATCTGATTGCTCTAAACTCATGTTGTGTTCACTCAATCCGTTCTTCTCTTGTTTTTCTTAAAGGTTGAAAATAATAGAAAGTAATAGAAGTATTGTACAATCTAAAAGTTCTTCATAAGTATTTGTGGAAAAGAGAAAAGATATAAATTTTAGTAAAATTTTTGTTTTGCTGCGAAAAATGTCTCTTTTTTTTTTGCGACAAACAAATCTATTTGTACTATCTCCGAAATTACAGATTTATACAGTTAAAAGTCCTCCACCCAACTTCTTAGAACGTAATTTCCAATACTTTATAGCTTCTTCAGTTAACCCCAAATCAGTATTAACTTCATTTATTGACCCAATCTTACACCCATTCAAAATTAACAACTCGGAAATTATAAATAGTTTCTTATGAGACATCATTGGCAAATTATCATCTTCAATTTCAATGAATTTCCGTAACGAATATTCGAATAACGTTATAGACAAGTAGTCTTTTCTGTTGGGGATATTTATATGAATGTTAATATTAATATCTCCTCCACATAGTATATATTTCAAAACATCAGGGATGTTAATTCTTTGAATAGCTTTAATTAATTGGTTATTTATATCCGGTATCACTGACTTGAATTTTTTCAGCAAGTATTTTTTACGAATAAATTCAATTCTCGCTTCACTTGTTGAATTTGGTTTGATTTTTTCATTAGGATTCATATTTTCTTCCATAAATGAATTAACATGACGGTTATTTACAAATTTTAATAATAATTCAGTTTCATTCTCAAATTTATCCAATTTTAAAGATTTAATCTTTGTGATATGAGATCCAATATTCCGGTGACCAGAAGCACAATGAACACAAAAACATGATAATGCGTTGATAGATACCCATTCTACCAGTTCGGTTGATCCACAATCAAGGCATATATTGTTATCACTTTCAGTAATTGATCTCACTAGGTTAAGATAGTCTTTTTCTAAAACAGTAGGTGCTCGCGATATAATTGAAACTGGAGATACTGAACGATCTCTTGGTTGACCAGGTATTATTGGTTTCTCAACAAGTTCAGCAATGTATCTTCCAATGTTTTCTGGCGTTTCAACAAAGTTTGTAATAAGTTTTCCTAAATTCTTTTTCTTGTCCAGAGAGGACTTGTTATTTCTAAATCTTTCTTCTAGTCTTTGTGTGTTTACAACCTGACCAGCATTATACAATGTTTTCACCCATTTATCTCTCTCATTATCATTAATTGCTTGGAAAACATGCTTGGTGTTTCTTGAAGTAATAATTTCAAAACAAAACTGTCTTTTCTCATACGTAACTGGTTTAACACTAGAAAGAGCAATCTCAATTGGTCTATTAATAGGTGTTTTTCCTTTTCTCCAATCGGCATATTCTTTAAGTTGACCTTTGCTTAACACCACCCATTCCTTGTGCCATCCTTGTTTACCCTGACCACCAAGGGTAAATAAAATTCCGGACATTTCTGAATCACTAGTAGTCGTTTCAATTGGGGGATGGCTATCAGAGAAGATCAAGTCTATGTTTTCTGGTGTAACTATAAATTCATTGGTACCTGTCATTGAACTTCCTGCTGTAGACATTGCTATTGAAGAATGAATGGAATTATGACTTAACTTATTAAATCTTATTAGATTGGTCAACTCTTCATTGGTTCGACAAGCTTCTATCATTTGCCGGAATTGATATTTCTCACTGTTAAATCTCAATAGAGCGTGGATATAAAGTTGATAATTCTCCCCAATCAATTGTTGGCTTAGCTTTTTATCCCTATATGCAATAAAATCAAGTAATTTACAATTATGTTTGTCATACTTTAAATTAATGAACTTGAAAAGATCTTCCCAAAGACCATTGACATATTGATTATTGGTTATTTTATCTAGGTGATTCAAATAGTCAAATTTGGAAATTTCAAAAGCTTTCCTCTTGGTAAGTAACTTCAGTTCTGGTCTTTCTTTTTCATTTGATAAATATTTATTAAGCCAACTATAATATTCTTTAGAATCATTTTCAAATTGTTTCTTTCGTTGCATTAATTCTATTGCAATTGAATTTTGAGAATTTGAAGATCCACCTGGTGCACTTGTCCCTACATCATGTAAATCAGTTGACAAATTATGGGCAATCTTTAAAAGCAAATTATGGCTACAAACTTCATTAAGGAAGAATTTTATATTCTTTTCAAACGGTTCAAATATAGACTTGAACAACTTATCAAAATCATGTTTAAATCCAAATTCTTGAATTAATGAATTAGAATGCAAATCAAGTAGTGCATTTACTCCTTCGATTATTCTCAATTTTGAAGAATTTAGTCGTCTTAAGCTTGAATCCAATGCTTTAAAATCATCTATGAGACTAGAATAAATTTTTCGGGCCTTTGGAATGGAAAGTTCATAGGCAGTTAGTGATCGCCTAAATTCTGGTCCATCTTCAATATTAAAGTTAAACTCTTTTCTAAAATCTCCCAAACTGAAAAGCCTTGAATCTTGAGATTTCTCTTTACTTACGGTACTCAGTAACTGAGTACTTTGAGTCTCTGGTTGTTTGTCATATTTGTCTACCCACAAACTAAATTTTAAAAGATATTGGTAATCGTTAGATTCTGGGTCGTGTTCCCAAAGGGAGATGGTTAGGTTTGAATTATTAACAATTGATTTGTCAAACACATCATTAATTATTATCCTTTGAAAGTCATGGTTATTGCCATCAATAGGTAGCTTGCTATATTCCAATTTGGAAATTTCAACAGCATTCTCAAGTTGAGCATCATTATATAGGTGAGGTTTTAATTTTTGTATATCTGAATTGTCAGCAGATTTAACGATGATTAAGGATCTAGTAGTAAAACCAGGTGTTGGTTTTATTGATACATTTAATTTTAATCGATTAAAAGTAGGATCTATCTTGACCAACAATGGGAATATATGTTTCTCTTCTGAATCAGGGTTTTCAATATAGCTAGTAAGGTCATTGATTGGTTGTAAACTATTAGTGTGGACTTTCTTTATTGATTCAATACCTTTAAATTCATCTAAAGATATAATTATTCTGACTGAATCGAGTTCATTGGTCAAAACTAACTTTGTCAAATTGACATTAGAGTTTTCAGTATGTTTATAAGCAAATGGAATTCGAAACAGTGATCCCATTGGCTTGATATTAAAGTGATGATGGAGAAAATGTACAAGAGATTTTGTATCAGATTAGCATTTAATGTTTGGGTTTTTTTTTTTTTGCTCGCCTAATTATAACTGAGTACAAAGTGAAAGCCACACTGTGAAAACTTAGCCAAAGGTGAATTTGCTTTGGATAATCACAATGTCTAGAGGATTGATTTAATGTTTTCCTGTTTATTCTACTAACTTCCTAAGCTATCAACTAAATTAATAGTCCTTAAAAACCTCCAATATGCATGTAGTAAGCGAGATATGGTAAAACAATAGGAAATCTACACTGACAACCCCCAAAAAAAAATACAAAAACATTCTCACATTACTTGTGTAAAAAGAAACAATGCGATTTCTGTGGATCGAACACAGGACCTTCAGATTAACTGTTGACTGAATTTCTTCAGTCTGACGCTCTCCCAACTGAGCTAAAACCGCAAAGTTGGTATATAACCCACGCCGGGAGTCGAACCCGGAATCTTTTGATTAGAAGTCAAACGCGTTAACCATTACGCTACGCAGGCACTTTCTGGGATTTGGGAAATTAGATATAAATATAAAGATATTTTTATGAATTGAATTTTTTGAGTTGAAATTCATCCATTACTATTACAAGAGTTGGTATAGAAAGGACTTTTATCTATCATTTTGATGTTTCTGGATGATATTTTATGATGGACTTAATTGACATGAAATAAAACAGATTTTTACTTTTTTTTGGAAGATTTTTGTATAATTATATAAATTTTGAATGTAACAAAGCTAGAAGAAACAGGGAAACAATAGCAGAAAAGGCATTACCATAGAAAGATTTTAATTTTTATTTCTTCCCTGTTAATCGAATACCAAAAATTAGGAAATTATTGCAATTAAAGAAAAAACAATCTTGGAAAGGATATAACCTTACAAATACAAATATGGGCCAAAATTTCAAAACTTGAAATTGAATAAAGTTAAAAGTCAAGACTCAATTCCAATACATATTGATGATGCTATTTCTAAAACCAACTAATATAGCCATTATTGCCTCTTTTAATTTATCCCAACACTTATACATACTCATTTAGCATTTGAACCTAACTTTCCCTTAGTCAGATGAGAATGTTAATTTTGTTGTTAACTCCGTCTTTGAAAGTAGTTCTTTCAGTGTTGGTAGGTTCTTGTTAGTTTGAGCAATTGATGATGTTTGTGTTACGGTGGAAGCGGTAATGGCTATAAGTATCTTGATTTAGTAAGACGAGATCTGATTATGCCAATAAGAAACAATTGAGGGTGGAGGTTAGGATTACCCAATTTCCAAAACTTTTATTTCTCTATAATGTGGTTCGAGTCTACTTTATTTATAGAATGTATATACCTAATATAGTATTAAAAATAAAGCAGCAATTTGTTTTCCATTTAAACATGTTAGTTTAGCATGTAGATATCCAAACGTAGAATTTGTCCATGAACCGAGGTGACCCCAGCTATTTTAGTTCTTATTTTGTTTCATTATTGATCGCAAGGGGATGCTTCTTATTAAATTCTCATTTTATGTTGGGTTTATTCGGTTTTACCTATTCCATTTCGTTTTTTTTTTGCAGCTTGTTTTCTTCTTCATTTTTTCAACTATCTCAAAACTTGCAATATATAGACTATTGTAGAAAGTTTTTAATACAAAGTAACAATAACCCAAATCATCCTTTCTGGTTTTGGATAAATGTCTACACGAAGCTAACCCAATATAAGAAACAAGGTAGTGCAGGTGAAACATTTGGTCATTTTTCAAATGCGTCTACAATCCCAAGACTAAATCACTAACTACTTTTTAACTCCGTATTATTTCTAATTATCATATAAATGAATTTATTTGTAAATGCCTTGTATCTTTTTGTAGAACACATGTCATATACAACTAAGATTTCTGGTGGTATATTGTTTTTAGTTAGTTCTTTATCAGATCTCCAACAAAAACGGATTGCTGAACAAATTTCAAAAAGATGTAAACAGGTTGTATAGTGTAGTGGTTATCACTTTCGGTTTTGATCCGAACAACCCCGGTTCGAATCCGGGTACGACCTATATTTTTTTTGAAATACGTTCCCTATTCATATAAATTGATACAAAACTGAGTCATTTTTAGTAATTTTGGTTTTGATGCATTGGTTGAAAAGTTTTTTTTTCTGCGGCGAAAAACCACAACAAAAAGCAAAAAAAAGAAAAAAGAAACTACCCAAAGTTCATTACTCACGACACGACCATTTCATTTTTGTGAATTATGTTACTTGACAGGTAATTAATTATTTCTTTGTTCTATTAGCAAGGCGTATTAGCCAGAAGTTTAGTATTTCATAGATAGTAACAGAAGTTTGTGGAAATCCTGCCACAAGGAAGCTAGAGCAACTATTGATGATGTGATAACTAACTACAGTTTTTGATTAGCAAGAAATTACTCTGCAGTCTCAACCTTTGCCAGATTCTGTATATGTAATTAGCTTCATTTTATTGGAATGCTAGAAATACCCCCAAAACAATGGGAAGAATGTTTACGAATGTTAAAATAAATGATTTCGTCTTGGTATACAAGCGACCAGGTACGGATTATTAGATCTAGCACTCTGCATGTACAAAGAACTTCTTTCCCCAACATTTAATTCAATGTTGATAGGAACTACTCAGTTTTTTTTTTCTTGTGGACCCGATCGGCTCAATAAACTTATTTTAGCCGAGTTAGGTAATCCTACGCCTTCCAACCCAAAAGAAATCCAAACATCATTTTTTCTTTCTTTGATTACATACATACCTTTGACACATTGATTTACAACTACGTAATTAATTATCCAAAAACAAATCCCACATTCTTAATTCGTCTTTGTAAACATTTAGATATCAACACCATCTTTAATAGATCCCCCTCCCTCCCCTACCCCTTTGTTCTAACAAATTTCCTTTCTTAAATGTCATTTATTACTAAATACTTGCCCAAATGTGGTACAGAGGATCCATTGGCCAAATATAGACCATTCCCAGCTGAACCTCAATCAATTTTGGCTGCTCATTGGCATGAAATTCTTGGTACATTCATTTTCTATTTGATTGTACAAGAATTATCTGCCCCTATTTTCTCAAGAATTATGGGAGAAGGTTATACGAAATTACCCAAGAGAACCAGAATCAATTTTGATGTTCATGTTACCTCAATGGTTCAATGTGTTGTTTCAATCAGTCTACTAGTTCCACATTTATCCAATTTTCATTGGACTAATCGATTAAATGATCCTGAAAATTCATTATTAGGAACTACTCCATTTGGAGCTATGGTTTGTGCTGTAACTGTTGGATATTTCGTTTGGGATATTTATGTTTGTACTAAATATTTTAGTTTATTTGGGTTTGGATTTTTATTTCATGGATTAGCAGCAGCTTATGCATTTGGTGCAGGATTAGCTCCATATTGTCAACCTTGGGCAGGAGCATTTTTAGCATTTGAATTAAGTACACCATTTGTTAATATAAATTGGTTTGCTTCAAAATTACCTGCAGGAACATTTAGTGAACGAACTATTATTATTAATGGATTATGTTTAATCATTAGTTTCTTTTTGGTTCGTATAGTTTGGGGATTTTATGCAATTTATATGCTTGCACAGGATATGTTTGCTACATGGCATTTAGTTCCTTCATTTTTACCAATAACAATGTTGACATTGAATTTCTCATTGGATTCTCTTAATGTTTTTTGGTTTCTGAAAATGGTTATGATTGCCAAAAAGAAAGCTTCAGGTAAAGAATCTACAAGAGAAGCAGCTCATGAAGCAGAAAAGATCGAATAGAGAATTTGAATAGTATTTTTTATAGTCATTCTCATAGAAAACTTAGACTCCAGACAAGTAGAATAAACATTAGCTTCTTATCAAGGGTCGTGCGAAATGGACAAACTACGAAACAAAAAAAACTCGCATGTTACCACAGTTTAACAACAAAAAAAAGGGAACCACCTTTTGTTTTCCCCTTTTCACCACATTTCAACAAAGTTTCCTTCATACCAACTTATAGAGAGAAGGAATATTTAATCCATTAAATACAACAACTCAAAACATACACGTGATTTATCCATTGTTCTTTCTTGTTGTAAGTTTATAAAAAAACAAAGTAAGAAATAAAACAAAATCCAATTTCCCAGAAGTTTACAACTAATCATACTTTTTTTTTAACGGGTATTTTTTTTCCTTGGTTAAATCGCCTTCCTTTATACATAGCAATTACGTGTTAATCTAAATATGAATAACGAATACGATTATTTATTTAAATTATTATTGATTGGTGACTCTGGTGTCGGTAAATCTTGTTTATTATTAAGATTTGCTGATGACACTTATACACCTGATTATATTTCCACCATTGGTGTTGATTTTAAAATTAGAACTATTGAATTAGATGGAAAGACAATTAAATTACAAATTTGGGATACTGCAGGTCAAGAAAGGTTTAGAACCATTACATCTTCATATTATCGTGGTGCTCATGGTATTATTATTGTATATGATGTTACTGATCAAGAATCCTTTAACAATGTCAAACAATGGTTACAAGAAATTGATCGTTATGCCACAGGTGGTGTTATGAAGTTATTAGTAGGTAATAAAGCTGATTTATCTGATAAAAAAATTGTTGAGTATACTGCTGCTAAAGAATTTGCTGATGCTTTAGATATTCCATTTTTGGAAACTTCTGCTCTTTCTTCAACAAACGTTGAGCAAGCATTTTATACTATGGCAAGACAAATTAAAGCACAAATGACTAGTAATACCAATTCAGGAAATGCCAATAATGCCAAAGGTAAATCCAATGTAAACTTGAGAGGTGAGTCATTAACTTCAAATCAATCTAATTCATGTTGTTAAGGTCATAGAATTAACCATATTTTTTTTCTTAATGTTACTATAGTTTTTTTGTTTGAAGTTTTTTACTCGGCCATATTTTTGTAGAGTGGAAGGTATATGTGTTTTACGCCTTGATTATGAGGATAGTTCTCTTTTTATATAGTTTGTTGCTTCCAACCAACATTGATTACATCTAATTATTCATATAATATATATATAATATATATTGATTGGAAAATAGAAGAAATGTAATATAAACTCTAGATCTAACGAATGACATAGATATAATATTGAACGTAAAGGTTACCTTCATCATCTCTACCAAATCTACCTCTACCAAAGAAGTTTTCTTTCAAAACCCATTTGTATTTATCTTCAACTGATTCATCTAATTGGAAAGTTGGGTTACAAGTAACATAACTTTCTTCAATTGAAGCAACTTGTGTCTTTTTAGCAATTACATTAATTGAAGAATCTGTGAGTTGAACCTTACCTCCGTAATGAATGAAAACACCACCACCATTTGGAGTTTTACCATATAATTTACAATCTAATGAATTAGTTGAAGCAGAAATTTTAAGACTTAAATCATCAAAACCAGTAATCTGTCCAACTTCAAATTCTAAACCTAAGGAATTGGTAACAGCCTTAACTTCACCCAGGGAAACAGTGGCTAAACTCAATGCTTTATCTGAGGAAGGGTCATTGAAAATTGGTGTTGGATCTCCAGCAAGTCTTAAATTGAATGAGAAAACAGGGATGAATTCTGCTGGCTTGGGAATATCTGGAAGAGCTAATTTAAGTGACATCTTTTTTGTTTTTGGGTAATTAAATAAGTAATTGAAAGTCTGGCTGAGATTTGACGAAGAAGGTCAATTAAATATGTTTTTGGGGTGCTAGCGTGGGGTGACGAAGGAGTTTGTATGTTATTGGTTCTTAGAATCTGCAGAAAAACCAAAAAAAAAATAACTGAATATCACATATAAAAGGCTAACTTTGATGCCAAGAGTTGGGAGAGATACAATTTATTATTCTTTTATAAATTGTTCCTATGATTCTCTCGAGATTCTCTGGAAATAACAATGATTCTTTAGGTAGCCACGAATTATATAATCAAACTGAAAGTTACTAGGTTGTTAATTCTAAGAAAAATTGTTGCACAAGTAAATCTACAATGAACACCTTACGTCATAAGTGGAACATAGTTACATCTTGAGCATATATGATAGGTAGAGGATAAACTATAATACAGCCGTTCAACACGTTTTGCGGATATTTTAACCTTGATGAATCCAGGTGGTTAAATCGATGCATTTGGTAGCACGTGCATAATTAAAGTATTCACTAAAATAGAACGATTCGAAAAGTTCTATGATTTTTATTAGATTATTTAGATTTATAACACACCCCTTTACAGCGTATTAAGCAAAGCATCTGTGTTAATTTGACCACCTTTTGAAATTTGCCTTTGTCTCTAACCAAAAAAAAACTTTTGGTGGCAACACCGAAAAATTGACCAAACAAAAAAAAAGAACTTGAACCTTCTTCACTTCCAGCACTATTCAAAATGTCGGACTCCAAACAAGATATTGTCATGAAAGATACCGAAGAAGAAGTCAATGCTTCAAATTCTGAAACTCAAGCTTTAATTCATGAAATTGAATCTTCCTTTACCTTGCTAGGTAAAGCAGCATCTTCATTTGATAATAGATATATTTCCAAAGTATTTCGGGATTTAGGTCCTTTAAGAAGGAAATTATCTTCCCATGACAAGGTCTTACCTAGTGTTATAACCAATTTATATCCTGTTAATCATCCTTCAAGAGAATATTTGTTGAAATTTGTTGGTGGTGAAACTATTAGTAAATCTGATGATATGGATATTGAAACTAATAACAATATATTTCCTGAAGTTGAATTATATGTTCATCTTTTAGTTCAAGTATATCTTTTAGACCAAGAAAAACTAACTGAATTGAATGAATTAAGTGATATTATAATTGGGTTAATGAAATCTTTTAATAGAAGATCTTTAGATTTTATTCAAGCTAAGGTTTGGTTTTATGTTTGTCGAGTTAAAGAATTATTAGGAGATTTATATTCAATTCGTCCTGAATTATTATATGGATTAAGAACAGCTACTTTAAGACATGATATTGAAACTACTGCTTCAATAATTACTCTTTTATTAAGAAATTACTTGTTGTGTCATGATATTAACCAAGCATCAAATTTAGTAGAAAAAGTTGAATTTCCCGAAAATGCTGGAAATGCACTTGTAGCAAGATATTATTACTACTTAGCTAGAATCAATGCTATACAATTAGATTATTCAACAGCCCATGAATGTGTTATTGCTGCTATAAGAAAAGCTCCTCAAACTCATTTAGCTAAAGGATTTATTCAAAGTGCAAATAAATTAAGTATTGTTATTGAATTATTAATGGGAGATATTCCTGAATTAAAAACATTTAAGGAGAATAATTTTGAACCATATTTTAATGTTACAAGAGCAGTTAGATTAGGAGATTTAAATTTATTTGGAGAAGTTTTAAAGAAATATGAGTCAAGTTTTAAAAATGACGATAATTTTACTTTAGTTTCAAGATTACGTCAAAATGTTATTAAAACAGGTATTAGAATTATTTCCTTATCATATTCTAAAATTTCTTTAAAGGATATTTGTATTAAATTACGTCTAGATTCTGAAGAACTGACAGAATATATTGTATCAAAGGCAATTAGAGATGGAGTTATTGAAGCAACAATTAATCATCAAAAGGGATATATGCAATCTAATGAGTTACTTGATGTTTATTCTACAAAAGTACCTCAATCTGAGTTTGATCAAAGAATTAAATTTTGTTTATCATTACATAATGAAAGTGTAAAAGCAATGAGATATCCCAATGATAATGATAAAGAAAATGTTACAAAAGAAGTTCAACCAAGTGAAGAAATTGAATTATTAAAAGCTATTGAAGAAGGAGATTTAGATGATTTCATGGATTAGTTAGAAAGTAGTTCAATATAGAATTTTTTTTACTAGAATCTATGTAGACCCTTGGACACTTTTCTCCAACTATAGACAAGAACCAAAAAATGTCTTGAAAAAAAAAATCCCCCACTGTTTATTCTTTGCAATTGAATTAATATAGATATAAAATGACCAATGGAGAATTCCATATAGATTTAAACTTGGATCAATATGCTGAAGGACATAATGACCCGTTCATACAGAATGAGTATGTAACTTTTCTAGTGTTTAAACATTTCGAGCTACGAACCAACACTAACCACTTTACAGGGACAGACTTAATCTTGAAGAACTTATACCTAAAATCTTACTAGAAAGAAAATCATTCATCAACGTAACTGAAGATTCTCTTAAGAAAGAAATTGAGAAATCTTCTTTAGGCATGTCGAAAGAAACTGAAGACCAAGAAATCATATCCAGTGATGGAGTTATTGATGAACAAATGGAAGATCCTCAAGAAACATTCAATAAACACAAGTTAGAATTGTCGAAAAATATCAATAGTGCTCTTAATGAAACTTCATTATCACTTGACTTTGTCTCGTTGTTAATGTCGTCAGTTAAGGCAAATATCGCCAAATCTACCATGTCACCACATTTAACTAAATTTGTTAAACCGGGTTCTTTAAATTCCGACAGATTATCAACCTCAGACGGTTCTACAACTACCAGGGATGTTAATTCAAGTAAAATAGGTCAAGGTTGGAAATTAGAATCTCTTAATAAAGTCACAAGTTTATTTCGAGAATCAAGTTTAAATTTAAATGAACAAGTTTTAAAAGAAAGACGATATTGGAATATGATTAATTTAGTATTGGCCAATGATGAAGTATTATTTCGTATTAGAGACCCTTTAAATAATGCCCGAGCTATTGGAGTAATGTATGGATATGGAGATTCAGGTTCAAACTTTCATGATAAAGGTATGGCTTTATTACGTAAAGATAATCAAACAGGGGAGATATCTTTTCATCCAATTGCCACTTATTCTAATAAAATCATGGAAAAAGTTTATAAATATGTTCGAATTAGAATTTTGAGTGAAATTGATGGAGATTATATGCTTACTGGTCAATCAATATTTCAATATGATTTTACTAAAAGTAATGTTAATATTATAAATGATATTGAAACTGCAAGGTTTTTCTTATTTGAAGAAGATTTATTCTATCAATTAACTCGTGAAGCTAAAATGTTAATAAATTATAATGTTTCAATAATTTCCAATAAAATTATTATTGAAATTAATAAAGAAATAATTGAAATTGAACTGGTAGTTTATGATGAATTAAATGAAGAAGAATTAAGTAATTATTATCAAAATATCAATGAATTTTCTTCAATAAATAATACTAAATGTCAATTGATTTTAAATTATTTAAAACTTATGCTTTGTTGTTATTATAAATATAATCTTAAATTAAAACAGAAAATCCCCACATCATTAACTAAATGGAAACAATTCAATTCCCATCCTTTAATATTACGTCCGTTATTAGGAAATATAAGACATGAATTAAATTTAAAAAATATGAATGATATTTTAACTCGAATTTTAACTAAATTTCCTAGTTCTAAATTGGAATTAAATAAATTTGTTAATTTACAGAATAAATCAGGAAATCCTTTTCAAAAATCAATTGAAAAACCAATTTCAGAATTTCATATAATTTTAACTAATAAGCAAAACCTGGTATTAAAAATTAAATTAGAATTAACCACAAATGAAATTTTTGTTAATTTAATTATAAATTTAACAATAATTAAGTTTGAAAATAATGTTGATTTTGAAAATAAAATCAATGGAACTAATGTTTTACAAATTAGTTTTAATGATTTTAATGAAATAGATGAATGTTTAGATTGGTCAATTCGAAACTTCGTGTATTAATTATTCCAACTCAACTACTCGAACTTGTTCACCTTGAACTCGTTGAATTTCACTAGCATTTTCTTCAACAAATTTTTTCATTTTATAATATTTTTCATCTCTTAAATTATTATAAATTAAGAAATTTAACCAAATTTCAAAAAATGCAAATGTAACAACTAAACTATTACTCAAAATTGATGTAGGTACAATATAAGTATAACCAGCTAATATGAAATAACAACCAACTCTAATTGGAACAATAGATTCAAAATAAACACTATTTTCAGCAAGTAAAGGAATAACATCACTCATAGCTAATGAAGCAAATGCCATAGAAGCAATAGCCAATATTGCATTTGAAGATTCAAGTTGTAAAACTGGAACTTGCATTGCTTGACCTAATAATATAACAAAACCAGCAGTTGATAGAACCAGAGGGTCCTTAATAAGATAGAAAGAGATAGTTAAAAGGAAAATCACTCTAACATAGAGTAAAGTTTTAGCAGTTAGGAATTGCATTGTCTTTTAGTAAACTTAAAAGAATGGCAACAAAAAACTGTCAAAATTTTTGTCAGGGTTTAAACGCGGTTTTAAATGTAGCTGTTTTTTTTTGGGATTTTGTTAGTAGTTTCTGTTGCAAATAAAAGTAAACACTTGATTTGACAACAATACTTAATTGATAGGTCATTTAAACCTCATAATATAATAGTTGAACTTCCCCATAGTAAAAATATCAACAATTTATCAGTATTAGGTAACTGCTTTTGGATTTATAGAAGAAATAACAGTTCAATCAAGAGAACAATACTAGAACAAACCACCTTAGATTTTACTAACTAACCCATTCAAACATGTTTGCAATATCATCAATCACTATGGGATTGATTGGGATCATGTTTGTAGTAATCTTTTTCCTTATTTGTATGTTAATTCTGTTATTTGCAACCAAGAATGTATTTACTAACAAATCTAAGGTTTAATTTTAATTCCAGCATTTGTTGTTTTACAAATCTTTATAGGGACATTCGTCTTGATAACTTCCCTTTTAACTACTCAAGAAGGAACTGATTTAGAAGGATTACTACTAGAGTGAGGTTTACTATGGTGGTGATTATTTAGGGGTGTGTACTTTGGCAAATTGTTTTTTCGACCCGTTCTCACTACCGACCACGTCAAAGTTTAACCTGAAAAAAAAGTACCATATTTAATGTTGTTGCTCAATTGCATCAATATGAAGTGTTCAATTGTTATTGCTATACTCAATTTGTTGGTTCTGGTTTTAGCCCTTGCTAATTTGAAAGGTACTATTAAAATCAATAACAATCTAGTTGAATTTGATAATGTTTATGATGAAACAAAACAATTAAAAATTGAATCCCCAAAGGATTCAATTACTATTAATTTGAAGAGTGATTTAATTTCAAACAAGCCAGAACAAATAGTCTTATCCTTGGCTGATGCATCTACTCCTAGTATAGTTACTCATTTCATTCCAACTATCTCGGAAAATTCAATTAAATCAACAATCAGTGTTGGTAAATTACCAGAAGTTTTAAAATCAAAGGATAAATTAACTTTAAGTATTATTATTGCTGGATCTCAAATTAGTAATTTACATAGTAAATTAGTTGATATTTTACCAAGTCCTGAATTTAAGGAAACGAGTAAATTCGTTCCAAGTCCAAGGGTTGGAATTCAACCAGAAATTCATCATCAATTTAGACCTGAAGAGAAAACTGTAAATCCAATATTCCCAATTGTTTTTAGTATTATTGCTGGAACTATATTCCTTGGTTTATTAGGATATTGGACTTCATTTATAGGTTCCGAATTTGCTAGATCTTTCAAGAGAATCACTAGTGGTCAATTATTATACAATATCAGTTTCTTGACAACAATTATTGGATTTGAAATAAATTTTGCTCGTTATTATTTAGGTCAATCCATATTTACTACTTTATTCTATGGATTTTTCTTGGCTATTTCTGGAGTATATTTTGGAGTACGTGTATTAAGAAGTTTAGCTATTAATCGTACTTTAGAAAAATAAATAGTAACATCTATTAATATATATATATAGAGCTTTAAACATCTTCATCTATAAATGTATTTTTAATTGGTCTAAAATCAAGATATCCCAAAATACCTCTATCTAAATGATTTGCTCCTACAATCTTACCAATTATTAACCCCATAGGTAACGCAGAATAAGATCTAGAATCTAGTGAATGGCTCAAATTATCTCCCGTACACCAAACATGACCCTCAGGTATTCGAATATATTTATTAAATCCATCGTGTTGAATTATTTCTGCGGGAGTATTAGTCAATGGTGAAGAAGAAGAAGGATCAATTAAAATTAAATCTCCTGGCATACCAGTCACACGTTTACATACTCTATGGTCAGGATCTGTAGGTTTCATTGCCACTATACAATCTCCCATTTCTATTCCTCGTCCATATTTATATTTCTTTATTGCATGAGCAAAATCAAAATAATTCTGTAATGTAGGTAACATTGATTCTCCTCTTGTTTCCGTGAATTCATAAGTATAATCATGAATTAAATGAACAGCACAACCAACACGTAATGACCATGTTAGTGTTTGCCAACCAAAACGTAATTTTTCTATAATTGTCATATAGTTTGTATTGTTGCTTAAGTTGGTTTTTGATACTGGTGATTCTTTTTTTTTCTTGCCATTTTAAACCAAACTCTACAATAGATACTACCACCTAAAAACACATTTATTGTGAAATACCTAATTAAATTAACATAAACTAATGATACATTATATATAGAGAAGTACTTGTTTTTAATAAACAAAACCTAAGATCTTACCAGAAACATGTTTTCTTCTAGCTTCTTCATGGTCCATAATACCAGCGGAAGTAGTTAAAATAACATAACCAAATTGTCTAGCTGGTAATAAATTATCAGTCCATCTTTCAATATCATTAATCTTAACATTGAATCTTGGGGAGATAACACCACATTTGTTTAATCTACCATTTAATTGAACAACAATCTTACCTGATCTATGGTCGTCAATATATTCAAATTCACCAATATAACCTATTGATTTGTTAGTATTTGTCATTCAAAGATACATAATATCAGTGTGTGTAGAATAAAAAAAAATGTAAAGGAAAAGTAAACGACTGAAACAATTAGTAAAAAAAAATATCACCGTCGTGTAAGAAGCATTTCCAAATTATTCTTCCGAATACTTAAAAGACAGAAAGGGACTAAACACCGATCAATCCATCCAGTTATCAATTCGGAGCCAAAGAAAGAAAGAAAGAAGAAAAAAATAGCAACAAAATCACACACACTAAATTCACATAATCCACCAAAAAAATACATACCATGCTTTTGCATAACAGTCAAGAATTTGATAATAACTTTTGAAGAAGGTCTAATTAAAACTTGACGTTTACCAGTTTTTTCAGCATTGTTAATAGCATTTAAAGCATCAGCTAAGACGGAAGTTCTAGTCATTTTATTATATTTTCTAATTCAAGTTAGTATCAAGCGAAAACTTTTTCATTCACTCAAAAAAACAAAAAATGAATAGCCACATGAGTGTCCACATAATCTAATATGGAGTCAAGAGCATGGTTAAAGACTTAACCCAAAGTAATTGGTATCAATAGTCTCTGCAATGTTTTAATCGCCTTACCTGAATTTGAAAGGTTTCCTTGTACAAAAACTTGTGAAGCAATCCAAAGACCTATCGATTCAAAATACCTCGTAAATGAAAAAGTGATCAGATTAGTAATTTAAACTATTTTTCTAAAGCATAACAAGTCTAATTCATGGGGCAGTATTTGGATAGTAAATCTTACATACAAATTATTATTTTTATTAGTTGTAAGTAATGATAGTTGAAAAAGAAGATATGTGAGATGTATTTAAAAACTGAAAAATTTTTCAAGTAAACGGGAAAAATCTTTTTTTTTCAATACTCAGATATACTGTGTCTAGTGTAAACATAATACCTTCACGTGATCAACATAATAATTGGATAAAGTTAATGATGGATAATTGTAATAACATACTCCTTCGAATATACTATTATGGTATGATACCTGTACGGAGTGAAACAAGCGGAGATGCTACAAAATTACTAGCTCAAACACTTTTTATCAAAATCAAGCCAATTTGTGTAGACTTGTCCCAAGTATCCAATGAACCTCAATTGAATATCAACAGAGTTAGATCACTTTTAACTTTACTTGAAACAGCATTACAAACACATTTAAAAGAAGAACGAGAACAAATTATCATCTATAGACTACCAGAAACAATTGCTGATTATATTTTTTTCCCAATTTCAAATTTATTAAAACTTCCTCTGTTAGATGATTCAATTACTCAGCATATTTTGACTATTATTGGTTTTCTAATTGACAATTCTTGGAGTTTTAATATAAATTATGATTTAATTGATCAATTGTTTCCATTGTTAGTGTATCTTCTGAGTGGTGATATGAAAACTCAACAAACTTCAATAAGTGGTAAATCTTTGCAATTTAAATTGTCTTCCATACTGACTTTATCTAGTGTTTCCAAGATCTTGACCAAAACTTATTTTCAAGATAAAACAAATAGACTTGTTTATCTTAGTAATTCTATAACAATTGGATTAAATATTATTGAATCTACTATACCTAATTCACAAGAGTCCATTCAAACATTATTGTTTACATTTGATACCATACTTCAACTTGTTCAATGTCTTTCTTCAAGTCAACAGTCACAAATTCTTCCTGGTATTGTATCTTCAGTTATTACATTCAGTTCCAAGAACTCAAATATTCCTGCTGAATTAACCATATTAATATTAAGAGTACTTTCGTTTATAATTTGTAATTCATTCAATGACATGGAGCTAAATACAGAATTAAATATCCAAGACATCAAAGATTTAAAAGATATCGAAGTGGTTTGGAATACTGATGAAATCTCAACAAGTGAAAAAGTCAAGATATTTATTTCAGAAACTGATCATCGTAGTTTATCTTGGATAAAAGCAACTTCAAAACAATTGAAAATAAGTTTAACAGTATTTTTCAAATCTATATTACATTCAGAAAAGAATAAACAGCGACTAAAATCAAAACCTGAATTGTATAATGAAGTAATAGATTTTGTGACAAACATTTTAAACAATTGTTTTGCTACACTTTTCACAGAATTTTCTTCATTAGCAATAGATATCCTATCAAGTTTAGTTTATGCATCTTCATATGAAGAAGAAAAATCTATTAATAATAAAATATTCTTAGTAAGTAGTTCGATATGTTCATGTTTAGATTTTGATGATTTGAAAGCAAGGATATTTTTCGAAGTTGTTCATACAAAGTTATTATATCTTTTACAAAGCAAACTTGCATCAACTTTGTTTTCAATTGATGAAGAAAAAGTGTCAATGACTATGATTTCTTTGAAATTAAACTTTCAATTACTTTTTGATATATCCAAAAGTCAAATTAGTGATTCGAATATATTGGATGGAATAAGGAGATTAACATTGAAGTTATTTCGTCAACACATGCTGGATCGATTTAATTTAGAAAATACGAAAACACAAAAAGCCACCAAGTATTCAAATCTTTTAACGTTGAATACTGATGGAAAATCAAATAAGTTAGATTCAATAGAACTTCCGGAATATGTTAATGCTCAAAATATTGCTATTCAAGGAAATTCAGGACCAAAGTCATCTGATTCTTATATTCACAACCTTCAATTGATTTCCAGAAACTGGAACGAATCAATGATATCTGCTGAACCTTCTTCTATTGGGATTGGTACGAAGTTTATTGAAGAAAAAATAGAAGGATTCATTGAGTTTTTATCAAGGTTGAAAATTGACAATGATCCAATTTCAACGTTGCAAGATTTAGAAGATATATTTGTCGGTTCGGGTGATACTTCCATAGAAATTAGTTTATCATTATGGATAGCTACCAAGTTTATCAAAGCTCGTGCTGTTTCAAAAGTGGAAATATCTCAAGATTTTGATCCTGATAAATTCTTGGATTTCACAGAAACTGAAGAAAGTTTAACTGACATTGAAGACACTCAAGAAGAGGCTCTCTACTTGATTTTATCTAAAAGTGAAGATTTAATCTCATCAGTCAGTTCTAAAGACGAATTAAACATATATGATGAATTGACATACTGCTGTGCTCTTGATTCAATCAGTGTATTAGCTGGAAAACTCCCCAAGGACCAATTTCAATCTGATTTCCTAATGGATAATCTTATATTCTTATTAAAATCTTTAACTTATAACAACAGACCAAAGGTACAATTAGGAGCACAAAATGCAATTAAGTCCATGTTGCAAGCATATTATGATAATTCCATGAAGAAATTAATTATGGAAAATCTGGATTATTTAATAGATAGTATTAGTTTACAAATGTCAGTGGCAAGTAATTTAACTCCAGTGTTACCAGGTATTTTACTTATTATAATTAAAATCGCTGGAATTCAACTATTAGAATCAAATCAACTTACAGATATCCTAACTGAAATGTTTGTTTTATTAGATGCATATCATGGATATAATAGATTAGCAGAATCTTTCTTTGTTGTGTTTGAATCTTTAACTCAACAGATTGATAAACAGTACAAAAAAGACAAGATAGAAAGTGATGGTAACTTGATAAATACTTCACCATATAAACCTTGGGGAATGACTACCAAAGAACAATTGTTAGCTCTTCTTCTGAAGAATGGCCAATTTGACTCCATTGTAGAATATGATAGTAATAAAGAATACTTTATCAGGAAAGCAGATTTGCCATTTTCAGAGTTACAAGATTCAGATGATGAAGAGGATGGGGTAGAAGAAGAAGTAGAAGAAGTGTGGGAGTGTACCATTCCAAAGAAAGTTTACTTTATCTTACAAAGGATTTTCAATTATGGATTTGCTTTAATCTCCCAACCATCGTTTTCCTTGAAAGCACAAATTATAAGAACCATACGATTAATATTCCCCTTGCTTTGTTTTAATTACAAATTGGTTCTACCATTGATTGCAAGCAATTGGCCTTTGTTGGTCACTTTAATATCTGGTGCTAAATCACTTGCAACGTATACTAATATTAAATTCAATGGGTATACCATGGAAGAAATCAATTTAATATTTCAATCTTTGGAGTTTATAACAGAAATTATCACAGAAGACGTTAAAAGACAAGAATATTTTTTTGCTAGGAAATTTATAGAAGCTTGGGAATTTACGTCTGAACACTCAAGGCTCATACCCAGTACCAAGGACCCCAACATGTCTTCAAAAGAAAGACAATTGGTAGTATTGGAGAATCCACTAAGAACACATCCAAAACTTAAAAATGCCCTTATCAAATTCTTAATTACTGGTGTTCAAGCTTACGAACCAACGATATCAGATATTGTACGATACAATATAGTGAGTTTGTGTTACCGTTTGAAAATTCCTGAAGATATTAACTTATCAAGAGATACAACTGGTATCATTTTAGTAATACAAAGTCATGAATTGTAAAATTAATTATATACTATGTTCTTTACATACAGAACAAAACTTAATCTATCATTATAACATCAACCAGACCCTCGGCATCATCTGTGGTTGTGGTTGCTTCATCCTCTGCTATTAAATCGTGGATTACAGCTTTTCTAATAGGTGTCTCTTGCTTTGGTATGCTTGCTACTGGAAATTGAAGCGTTTTTTGTCCCTTGGGTAAAATTTCATTGGTACTTGATGTGGAATCGTTAGTTTTCCCAATTGATGTTGAGGCTTTTACTGAAATGGCTCCAGGAATATTTACCTTTTTATTTTGAATTAAATCTCCAATTGCTTGAGTTTTAGGAATAGTATCACTTAAAAAGTTTAATGAATCATGACTGGCCACAGCAGTTGAGAAATCTTTATATTGAATTTTCTTTCTTTTATCCATTTTAGCTAATAAACTTGCCTGCTCTACAAAATATTGAACAAATAATTCTGTGGCTAATCCCGCAGTATATACAGCACTTTGAGAAGCACCAAGATATTCTGGATCCATTTTAAATATTCTCTTTATCTTTGCTAATGGAAGTGATAAAGTTTGTTCTGTTCCATCTTCAGTATCGGCTTCACCTTCAGCAATTGATGTTGGCTCTTGCTCACCTGTTGGTGTTTCTGTTTCTTCTGGATCATCTATCTCAATGGATTCGACTGCTGGTGGAGTTGAAGATTTCTCTACAGGTAAACTAGTTTCAGGAGTGTTCCCAGGTGATATTGTGGTCTGTCTACTACCATTTACTTCATTGTTTAAAGACATTTTGTTCTAATTTAAGATGAATCGTTGTTGTTGTTTGAAATATTACAAAGATTTTAATTTTCATTTGGGACGCATACCCCCGGAAGTATACTATTAAAGTCACGTGCAATACCGTCGGAAATTAACTCACTTTATCAAATTTGGCTTCATGTCTATTATATTTGGCTATTTACAGTAAAACTATATTTCTATTCATAACATCAGTTGAGATTTGCATTTAATTACAAACTTCCTGCATTCTCTTTCTCTAATATTTCTGGACTTACAATTCTTTCAACATAATCTTGCTTTTCAAGATCTTGTTCGTCATAATTTTCACCATATTCCACAAATTTTACAATACTATCAAAGGCATATTCTGCAGATTTTAATCCATCTGGATAACCTTCGGTTTTAATACGAAGTTGTGGAGTATTTGGAGAAACAAGAGCTTTTAATTCAGTGGTATTTAAATCTGGTGGTACAACATATGTTCTTACTTTATCCCAGTTCATGATATATTGACCTCTTGAATTCAACCTTCCTACACCAGAAGAACGAGTGCCTTTGTAAAAAGCATGATTACCTTGTTTAGTAGTTAATGCATGTCTTTTGGATCCGGATTTAATAATACCATACCATAATTGACCATTTTTATATGTTTGCCAAGGTCTCCTTAAGGAGTTAAGAGCTGTATTTTGGAAATTTAATACTTGCGATGCTCTCATTGTTGTTTTATTCTATCTTTCAAGGGAACTGTGATTCAGCTTGTATTAAGAGTTGATTCTTTAACGAAAATTTTTTTCTTTTAATCTTGTGGAATTTTATATGCAGGTTGTGAAATTATCTACAATAATATATAACGTTACTAGAAGAATGAAATAGTGTAGGTGTTTACGATAATCTGTTGAATCATAATATTTGAAAAGTTTTATACAAGCTGACTAAGTGCCTCGATAATTTCTTATATGTGCTATAGTTTTGATTTCACTTTCTTGTCTTTGAATATTTCAACTACTTTCTTTGCCAACCCATAACTTCCTTGATATCCACCTCCTCCAGCACCATAATTATGTACAAGCCAACTGTACTTTTTATCAGCCTCGACTCTGGCACCACCTTCTCTGCAGGGTCTAAATCCGACATTAACTTTAACTATTTCAATTTTCAGTGGGTTCTTCTTGCCCTTGGGATCAATCAACTCGGGAGCATATTTGAGGGCTCTATTTATCATTCTCTTTGTCAACTCTTTATCTTCTTTAGAATTCTTATCATTAGCATAAAAACATCCACCAATAATAGTTCCACATTCAACTCGAGGCATCATATAGAGCATTTCATTCTCCAAACCAGGAAATCCTTCAACAATCAATAAATCTTTAGCATTGTTTTTAACAAGGAGAACCTGTCCCTTGACAACAAAATTTTTTTTATTATCATGAATTCCTTTAATTGAAGTTGCCAGTAATCCAGTAGCATTTACTACGTAATCAGCTAACTTTCCAGAGGAATGAAGTTTTCGGGCATCTTCAATATGTTTCACCTTGTTTACCTTGTTAATTGTATTTCCTATTTCTATATTTTGATCAACTAGGAACTTCAAATATGTTGGGACAGAAATAACCATACCTTTGAATTTGGTACCAAAAGCAATTCCTTCAGGAAGATCTTTATCAATAATTTTAAAATCATCAACGAAATCTCTATACCATGGGATAAATTCTTTAAAATTGGCTTTTTTGGAAGATACTTCATGTTTGGTGAAATAAGAAATGTTATCCCTAATCCAAACACCGGCTCTAAAATCAACCTCAGCAAGCTGTAAGAATTTCTTATATCCAAATTTATCAATCTCTTGAAGTTCTTTATCCTCGTGAGTTGCAAACGATTCCCAATTGGCACCAGCAAATGGAGAAGTGTATGATTTATCAATATCCCCAGGAAGGAATTCACCAACTATCGTGATATCTGCATTGGGATTCAGACGTTTAAGTTCAAGAGCTGTTGTTAAGCCACTGACTCCTGCTCCCAAAATAACAATGTTACAGCTCATACTGTTGGTTTCGACCTGAAATATAAAACTGATGAATAATCAAGGGTTAAAATGTGGGTTAAAATGTGGGTTCAGATATTCGCGAACACTAGAAAATCATGGTGCAAATCCAAAATGCGGAGAAATAGTGAAGAATTTCGATCTTATTTCTGATTATCCGAGGAAAAACATAACATATTCTATTTAGAGAGCTGTTTGAAATATTAAAGAATTGTAGAAAAGGGGTCTTGTTTAAAACTGCGAAGGAAGGTCAGTTGTGTGCACATACTAAAACCATATTATACTGAGGTAATACATGAATTAGCTGTATAATAGAAGAAATTTTGAAAAAAAGTAGAGTTCTACCATACTGTAATGCGTAACTTCTGAGAAAATATATTTTAACAAGTATTGATAGATATTAGGATTGTCTAAAGCGATGATACCCTCTCAAGCTTTAATGGAGAGATTATACCATTATCTGATAAATCTCCCAGTATTTGGAAATGAGTGCTTATTCCTAGTGAAATATTACTTTCTCTTGGCTTTTTAAGCTAATCTATAAACTCATGTTGCAATGACATTAAAATAAGCCCATTTTTATTGAGTTCCACCTAGAAGAGCTGGTTAATGTGTAGCGAATGTCACAACCAATCGCAAATCAAGCCCAACCATTTAGAAAATGTTCAAGACAAAATGTCAATAATTTATATCTTTGCGCTTGGCAATGTAACACAATCGCGTCCAAATGCAAACACTTTTGAAACTATTTGGGGAATCCAAATTCGTGGCTAAGGTTGCCTAAAGGGGGAGGGTAGAATGAGTGATAGTTAAGTAAAATGTCTACAAGAAATCTTGATGGCTGGCTCTAAATTAGTTTTTTTTTTGCCTCATTACGGAAATATGGTAAACAATTTTTTTTTTCGTGGTCGAAAAAGTCGTTTAGCACATGAGAAACTTCAATGGTTTTTCTTGACATAGAATTAATTGAAATAAGTATTGTTTCTAAAAATCATTATGGCTTAGTTACGAAATATAGTAATCTTGTAAAACTTCTGGGTTTCTAATCTTAAACATTCTAGACTGATTTGTAACCATTACAAGAGGTTATCCTAGTGCAATCAATCTTATTTGAACTCCAAATAATGACAAAGCTTTTTAGTTTGGGCTAACTGGTTATGTGAATGACCTATATAGTGGGATTATCAATTTCCGTGATACGGAAATGAGTTTGCGTTATTCATGGCCAAACAAGTCGTGATTGCCATGAGTTTTTGTGTTATTGTTTTGCTCCGGTCTCAGAGCAAATATCTATGATCTAAGCCTCTCCAAACTTATAATTCTTTGATTTTGTTACTGAATCTTGTTTATAGATGGTCCAAGTTCCATTTTTCTAAGAAACCTTCGTCAAAAACGTGAAAAAAATGGCTTGTTATTCGTTTCTTCAAACCTTGATAATTATCATCTTCTCTTGTTCTCAATTAATTTCCAAGTTACAGTTCATACATAGGCATATTAATTTTAACTTGGCACTTTTCAATAACTTAATACTGTATTTACGAGTTGAAAACAAATCACCTGTAAATCATACTTGTTAGATAAAAATTTGTTCGTCAAGGATTATTTTTGGCGCACAAATAAGAGTTTGCAACCAAAGTAATTTTTTTTTGCTGACATGGACTAAAACGGAAAATTTAGCAAGTAAAGAGAATTTGCCAAGATAAACTCCTACAACAAAACACGTCAGGTTAAACAAAGTTAGGCGAATTTCAAAAATTAAACTATATAGTAATGAATTTGTGACGAGTTGTCCATAAAAACAATAACATATTGCATATGGTCAGTTGATTAGTTAAAGTTAGACTTATAATTACCAGCATAATGTCCTATTGCACAATAGCCCTGAGACACGAAACTCTGCCTTAAAGTTGTTTGTATGGGTTGTAATTTTTCTCAGCCGATTGCAAAAACCATTATCTTGATTTTTTTGAAAATTCTTAAATCTATTTCTAACCAGCCTCACAAATGTGGCCATGGAATAGTCAAATTATTTACATAAATAGGAGATAAAAATACGTCAACTTTTAATCCATTCTACCTTTTTACATTTTCTAAACTACAAACTATATATTTGCGATATGCTATTTAATTTTAAATTCTTGTTGTCGTCGACATTACTAGCTGCCAGTGCTCTAGCTCTAACTCCAGAACCAATAGAGGAAGATTATACTGTTACTGTGACCAAAACAAGGACAGTTGCCCCACCATGTTTACAAAAGTTAGCTTCAAAGGCTTTACCAGGAAACCCTGATGGATTACAGACGGGAATTCAAATAGTATTTGTCTATGATTCGGGTTCACCTGATCCTCCTGATCCTCCTAGTAATCAAGGAACAGTAGGTTCCTACAGTTATATTACTACAACATATTGTCAAAATCATCATTGTAAAACTTATACCATAAAGGATTCACAAAAAACTGACACATATTCATTTGATACTCCTCTGGTGAAGACTGCTCCAACCACCACTTCTACTGTTTTCAAAGCCACCAGTACGCCTTCTCCAACAATTCCCAAACAAACTACGCCAGAAAGTATTACATCGAAATCAGCTCCAGTTGCTCCTCAGACTGTGGTAAGTGAAAGCAAATCTGTTACAATTAACCCATCATCTATTACTGATGCTGTTACCCTTTCGACTTCCAAAGCTGGTAACGAATCCATTATGTCTTCTTCATCTGGTTACTCAAACTCGACCATAGCTACAGTTCATCACACTAACTCATCAACCTTATCCTCCGCTTCACTTCATAATTCCACTACATTGGCAACTTCTAGCTCAACAACTACCAATACACAGAATTCTCCTAATGTTCCACCAAGTCCAGCTCCAACTTGTTATTCTGGAGATTTATTTAATGTTATTTCTACAAAAAATCCTCCCCTGGTTTTTCCACGTCTGGAATTGCCTTTAGCTATTCCCCAAGGTGTTAATAATGAAGCCGTGCCAATTGGAACCAACAAATTTTATTCTAATTTATTCTTGGATAATCAAACAGATATGATATGGACTTATCCTTATGGGTTATACTGGAGTAAAACAGAATATTATGGATTTGGTGTCCAACATACTAATGTGAATAATAGACAGTTTGCCATAATCAATACTAATAATGAAGGTGTCCCTTCAGTCTATTTAAACCCTGTTAAAGCTGCAGAACTAATATTTTCGGCTACAACATTTGCTAAAGATTCATTGTATATGGGAGTTTCTAATATGAGAAGTTTATCAGCATTAGTTACACTCTCAAGTAATCCAAATGACAAAGTAAACTATTTAGATATCCCCTTGGTTGAAGGTATTGGTTTTGTTACTGGTATTTATAATGGTAATCTAATTGCTCAGTTGGGTTCTATGGCTGTTTTTGTAGGATTGGAATTGGAAACTTCAAAAGACTTGCCAAGTAATATTATGAAGTACCGTGCAAGATTACTGACTGATATTGAATGGTTAATCTATATTACTTTGCCTAAAGCTGATGATACCTTTAAATTGGAAGTTACAGATTATAATCATCTTAAAGCTTCCAAAAACGTTGATGGATTAATTATTCAAGTTGCTGTTGCTCCAACTGATAGAACTCAAGACTCATTTTATGATACTGCTGCGGGTATGTATGCTACTACAGCTGACATTAAAGGAAATGTATCTTGTGATGCTAACGCTCAATACTCTATTCTATATGAAACTTCGGGAATGTCATCAAGTGGTAAACCTATTATTTTTGCATTACCTCATCATCTTGAATCTTTGACGGAAGCTGTAAAGGAACAATACACTGGTATTACTATTGCTTCTACTACTAAGGGAAATATGGTTGGTTTCTTAACAAATGAATTGGTTTTTGTGGAAACAATTGAAACTAATATTCAATTCTTACCATGGGCCCAAACAATGACGAGAAAGTTGGAATATACCACTGATCAAATAAAATTATTAGCAAATGCTGCAAATGATGAAATGGCAGTTAACATTGCTGACACAGTGGAAAATATGGTTTCCACTTACTTTTCCGGTAAGGTCATGGACAAGTTTGCTTATATTCTTTTAGTAGTCCATGATATAATACAAGACAAAGATGTTACCAAAGACATGTTACAAGGAATGAAAGACGCTTTTGAAGTATTTACCAGTAATCAACAATATTATCCTTTAATGTATGATACTAAATTTGGTGGTGTCACTTCTACTGCTAATCAGGGAGGTGATACAGGTGCAGATTTTGGTGGTGGTTATTATAACGATCATCATTTCCACTATGGTTACTTTATTCATGCTGCTGCTGTTGTTGGTTACGTTGATCAGAAATTGGGAGGAACTTGGGCACAAGATAATAAGGATTGGGTAAATGCTTTAATTAGGGATGTTGCAAACCCATCTGAACAAGACAATTATTTCCCAGTTTCTAGAATGTTTGATTGGTATCAAGGTCATTCTTGGGCTGCTGGTTTATTTGCTAGTTCTGATGGTAAAAACCAAGAATCAAGTTCTGAAGATATTAATTTTGCTTATGGAATGAAGCTATGGGGTAATGTTATTGGTGACCATTCCATGGAGGCTAGAGGAGGTTTAATGTTATCCATTATGTCAAGATCTTTCAATTTATATTTTTACTACAAGTCAGACAATACTGTTCAACCTCCTGAGTTTATACCCAACAAAGTTAGTGGTATCTTTTTCGAAAACAAAGTTGATTATACAACTTACTTTGGTGCTCCTTCTGATAATCCAGAATATGTTCATGGTATCCACATGCTACCAATTACACCTGCTTCATCTTCGATTAGAATTCCATCATATGTCCAAGAAGAATGGGAAGATCAAGTTTCTAAATTCATTGGTAATGTAAACGATGGATGGGCTGGTATCTTAAGGTTGAATCAAGCATTATTTGATCCTGCTTCCTCGTATAATTTCTTTGCTTCAGATTCGTTTACAACGGGTTATTTGGATAATGGACAAAGTAGGACATGGAGTTTGGCCTTTTCTGCTGGTGTTCTCAATGCAAGCTAATTATTAACCCTTTAGATTTCTATTTTTTTTCAGCTACTCTTTTATGTACTATTACTTTAATATATATTTTCTATTTACATGTTAACTTATTATGTAACTTACTTAATTATGACCACCAACACAAAAAAAAAGAATCAAACTTCAAAACTTTTTGTATTCCTGTAAAGAATCAACCTCCCCACGGATACTCTAAAACTATTCAATCTATTCACAATGTTCTCCTTTGCTAAGAAATTGGTTGATAGACTTGAAGGAAATGTTCCTCAAGAGCTGTCTACATTAAACAATGCATACTTTAAGGATGGATTAGAAATAAATAATAAGGGGTATGGCCTTCGTGTATTGAAAGTTATTCCACATTCCATTGCCCATTCTAAAGGTTTTGAATCTTGGTTTGATTATATAATAAGAATAAACAATCATGAACTACCTATGACTTATCCTTCTTTATCTGGTTATTCCTATAGTGTGAATGAAGATGGAACATTAAACTATGGGAATGGTGCTACAAGTGAACAAGCAGGATCAGTAAACTACGAATTATTAATGCAAGAAATTTCAACAGTGGCTGAACATGAACAAGATCTTATTTTCGATGTTTGGAGTGCCAAAGGTGGAGTAATTAGACAAATTGTTTTGCCCTTTCAACCTCCTGACGTTCCAAGTTCTTCTTCTTCTTCTGCCTCAGGATCAATATTACAATTGTTTGAGAATAAGTTCAAACAATTCGGTTTAACGTTACAATCAGCTCATTTGAATACTGCAACTTTTGTATGGAGAATCTTAACTACTCATCAAGGATCTCCTGCTTTTATGGCACAATTGGTTCCTTATTCAGATTATATTATTGGGTGTGACTCGGCATATCCTAATGATGAATACGGAAAAGGTTTGATAATAGGAGGTGGTGAAGCCTTATTGTCAAAGACAGTATTGAGTTACTATAATTATCATTATTCAATTTCAAAAGAAGACAAGATTCCCATAACCTTTTATGTTTACAATCATGAATATGATATTCTTCGTCCTGTAACTGTAAATTTATGTCGAAATTGGGGTTCTGGTCATGGTAAGGGATTATTGGGATGTGATGTAGGTTATGGTTATTTGCACCAAATTCCAGAAGTTGTTGGAAAATTTGACAATACTTCCATTACTGAAGATCCTATTTTTGAATCCAAACACGAATTTTCATATGATTTGAATAAAACAAATGAACCTCAACCATCATCTTTTGTTCCACCAAACATTTCTTCTCCGGAATCTACTCCTGTTAGTCCTAAACTACCTAATATTCCAATAGTTGCTACCAACAAGATGCCTAGTCCAACCTTACAGAATATTCCACCAGCTGTTTCTACTCTCTCTCCAGTTGCAAGTGGTCCAAGATCTCCCACTAGACTAGCATCTGCAAGAAAGAAAAAACATATGTTGTCTGCTGATCTTGGTGGGTTAAGCGATTATATGAATGAAGAATTGCAAAAATCAAAAAAGAAAGATGATGAGTTTAAACCTTCATCTGATACTATAGACAAGCCACCACCTCCTCCTCCTCCGCATCATCCTCGTTTATAAAAAAAAGTATCTAAATAGGTTAAAATATATATACATACATAATTAAACCAAAGCCCAAGTTTGTAAAGTGTTCTCTGTATTCATGGTGCATACAAAAATAAACTCTATCAACTTGCCCACTGCCGGAATCGAACCGGCGATCGCTCCATTACGAGTGGAGCGCCTTACCACTTGGCCAAGCGGGCAAATTTATTTTTAAAAAATGCGAAATTAAGTTTTTGAATTATATTTTTAATGCTCTACCGTTCCATTTAGTTTTCTCTATATTACTCGTTTATCTTTAATTAAAAATGGTTGAAAATAGTTTTTAATTGGAGTTAACAGTGGCATTTATATATTTTTCTTGTCAAATTTAGGAGGAAGTTGGATTTTACTAGTTTTTCATGGAAAGTAAAAATTTCGAGTTTTGTAGAAATTTCGTTGATTTTTTAGCAGAATAGTTTTGAGAAATTATTTAAAATCGATATAGACCAGAAAACATTATAATTACATATACAGTTATAGGTTTTGTTCAATAGGCTAGTTGATAAAGAGTTTAAACAAGGGTTAATTTCCAAAACCACTAATAAATAATAGAGATATCTTCAAAAATTCTTGCACCTGATAATACATTGTATACAGAATTGGATTTCCTTTGAACAGAAACCAGCCAGTTTATCAACTTTAAACAGAGAAAACACTGTTCTAGTTCATAAATATTAAACCAATTTTCATAACCACAAGACATCAATATAACCGGGCCGAAGATCTTTATTCCAGATCAGGAAATGATGCCGATCCATTGTGAGACAAAAACAGGATTCACATCGTCTTATGTTTACAGTTTTAACAATAAATGGGTTTGCGTCGTGAATTAACCAAAATAATAACAGGATACAGAGCGGGGTTGATCTATTGTTCAAGGTTCTCCACTATGTAACCTAGGGTAATTTGGAGGAATTGAAAAATACCTCAATCCTTTCAAGAATCTTACAAATAAACCTATAAAAGCAGACATTTTTCTTCAAAACTAATACATTGTTAATGTAGCTATGACTCAAACTAGGAGTTTATTGCTTATTAATAGCCCATTATTTATTTTAACAATAACTAATTGAGTTATAATAGAAATCAATTAATTGCGTCACAATGCCACCACAAAAGAAGACAAACAAAAAAAAATAGCATTCTCACAGATGAAGCCTATTTTAATATAAAAAGGGCCTAAATCTCTTGGATTCTTCATCTAAACATTTTTTTTAAAAAGAAACACGAGTATTACACTACATGATCCAGGTCAAAAATGGTTCAAACTACTAAACCTTCATTTCGTGAACAAATGAAAGGGTTCCCTGTGAAGCAAATGGCAGTAATCAGTTTAATGAGATTTGCAGAACCACTTGCATTCACTTCCCTTTTTCCATATGTTTATTTCATGATTCGTGATTTTGGTATTGCGGAAACTCCTGCAGATATTGCCACATATTCTGGTTATTTAGCTGCTTCTTTTGCATTATTCCAATTTTTATGTTGTGTGCAGTGGGGGAAAGCTTCAGATAGACATGGTAGAAAACCAATTTTATTATGTGGATTAGCAGGAACTGCATTGTCAATTACAATTTTTGGATTCTCTCCTAATTATTATGTTGCTATCTTTGCCAGATCACTTATGGGATGTCTTAATGGAAATGTTGCAGTGTTGAGAACTGCAATAGGAGAAATAGCCACAGAAAGAAGACATCAAGGTATTGCATTCTCTTCCTTTACACTTTTATGGAATATAGGTGCTGTTATTGGACCAATGATTGGTGGTTCAAAATACTTTACGAGACCTAAAAATGGAGGGGAAGACGACGTGGTTCCATTGGTGGCACGTTTCTTTATGTCTACTGTCTCAAGTGTTGGCAATTCTGATCTGTTGTATGAAAGATTTTTAAACAAATATCCATATGCCTTATCTAATTTAGTTGTGGGAACTTCATGTATGATTGGATTTACTATTGGGTTTTTATTTTTTGAAGAACCTCATGAACGATTCAAGAAAAGAAGAGATATTGGTTTGGAAGTTGGTGATTATATACTTTCAAAGTTTGGATATGAGATGCCACCAAGACCATGGAAAACCAAGAAAGGATTACAAAAGAAAAATGTCGATGCTCAAGAACCAACAGAAGAAGTCAGATTGATTTCTAATAACCTAGAAGCGCCTATAGAAGCTTATTCTGCAGTAGAAGAAGAGGATATAGATGACGCATCTTCAATTGATTCCTTTGGACCAATTTCTAGAAGATTTTCAACAGCTATTGTAAGAAGATATTCATCAGCTCAATTAGGACCGGTGATATCTCATACTGCCACTCATGCTTCCATCCTTACGACCAACATTGAACAATCTTTTTCAAGAGAAATTTTCACTCCACCAGTACTTCAAACAATTTTGGCAAATTTTCTCACCGCCTTCCATAATGTTATTTATTCAGAATTCCTTCCAGTTTTATTAGCTGGTCAATTCATGCCTGAAAAATTGAAATTTCCATTTACAATAGTTGGAGGATTTGGTTATGATAGTAATACTATTGGTAATTTACTTTCAATTACTGGATTGGTAGGCGCTCTTGGTGTAATGTTTGTATTTCCCATCCTTGATAGAAACTTTAAGGCCATAACTACTTTAAGATTATCAACAATGTTGTTTCCAATTACTTATTGCATTTTGCCATATTTAATTTTCACCAAAAGTGGTTATAATTCTAGTTTACCAACTTGGTTAACTCTGGCATTACTTTACAGTTTATGTTGTTACAATACTTGTGCTGCATCAGTTAGTTTCCCTACTATTATGATTTTGATGCATCGTGCATCACCTCCTAAACATAGAGCATTTATAAATGGCAGTGCTTTGAGTATGAATTCATTAGCTAGATTTATCGGTCCAATTACTTGGGGTTATATTATGACTGCAACTGACAAGTATAGTGTGGGTGAAATATCATGGTTTTTATTAGCTTTATTATCGTTGGTATGTACCTTACAAGCAATACGTATGAGAGATTATGATGAAGAAGAAGAAGAGTCTAAGAATGCAGGAGATGTATAGGGTTTTTTTTTATCGGTGAAAAAAAGTAAATGGGTTATATAAATTATGTATTTTATTTATGGAATGGGAATTTTAGTTGAAGTGATGTAGAGCTAACACTTCTTGGTTTCTTAGTATATCTTGTTTTTTTTTTTTTTGCAGCAAAACTAGCTACCACATGGATTACCTTGAGTAAACAATGGAGTTAAGAACCATTTCTTCTTGGCCCATACACAGGAAGGTATCTAACAAACAAAAGTTAACAAATCTCCGATTTCTTGAGGGTGACATTACTTCTTCAAATTAATAGTAACTTTCAATTATATCAGGTAGAACTCCTTAGTTGGAAAAAGTAAAAAAAAAAAGAAAAAGATTACTCATTCTATATACCGATACCAAACCCTTTTACTTATTGTTACCTAAGCCACTAAAAGAACCTGCTTTTGTAATAATTTTGTACCTATTTAGGAGGAATTATTCATTTATAAATGGGCTCCCATTTTTACCAAACAAAAGTGACTCATTCCTATGAAAATATTACAATCGCATCGTAGAGCGAGATTCTTTCCTATACTTTTAAAAAAAAGATTTTGTTAGTTCACCATAAATGACCTAAGCATTTCTGATTAACTTGTGTGCTTGGACAAAAATGACACAAGATACACCGAAATTGACGTTTCGTGAACAAATGAGAGGGTTCCCAATATGGCAGATGGCTGTCATCAGTTGTATGAGATTCTCTGAACCTCTTGCATTTACATCACCATTCCCATACCTTTATTTTATGATCCGAGATTTTAATATTGCTAAGAATCCTGCTGAAATTGCAAAATATTCAGGATATTTAGCAGCTTCGTTTGCACTATTCCAATTTTTATGTTGTGTACAATGGGGGAAAGTTTCTGATAAAGTTGGAAGGAAACCAATTTTACTTTGTGGATTATTAGGTACTACATTGTCAATTATAATTTTTGGATTTTCACCAAATTTTTATGTTGCCATGTTTGCTAGATCCCTTATGGGATGTCTTAATGGTAATGTTGCAGTGTTGAGAACAGCCATTGGTGAAGTGGCTTATGAAAAGAGACATCAAGGTCTTGCATTTTCTTCTTATTCTTTATTGTGGAATATTGGTGCTGTAGTTGGCCCTATGGTTGGTGGATCAAAATACTTGACAAGACCTAAAAGTGGCGGAGATAAAGAAGCAGGCAGTTGGATTTCTTCGTTTTTTATGAATGCAGCATTGGAAACTAGTGGAGATCTGGTCTATGAACGTTTTCTTAATAAACATCCCTATGCCTTGTCTAACATAGTTGTGGGATTATTCTGTACTTTTGGTTTTACTATGGGATTTTTGTTTCTAGAAGAACCAAATGAAAGATTTAAGAAGAGGAGAGATGTTGGGTTAGAAATTGGAGATTTTATATTAAAGAAATTAGGTTATGGAATGCCAGTTAGACCTTGGCAGAAAAAGAAATCAAGTAGAACTATTGAAGTAGCTACTGAACAAACTCCATTAATTGAAGAAAATCCTATAGTCGACCAGAGTAATTCTTCAATTGTTGATATTGATGATGAGGAAGCAGAGACATCTTCTATAGATTCGTATACACCATTGAGAAGATACTCTGCTGCTATGGCAAGAAGATATTCTTCTACTCAATTAGGTCCTATGATTTCTTCAACCACAACCAATCATTCCATTATCACAACAAACATAGATCATTCTTTCTCCAAGGATATATTCACTCCCCAAGTTGTTCAGACAATTGTGGCTAATTTCCTTAGTGCATTCCATTATGTGATTTATACTGAATTTCTTCCAGTTTTATTAGCTGGTAGATTCACGCCTGATAAATTAAAGTTCCCATTCACAATCATAGGTGGGTTTGGATATGATAGTAATATGATTGGGAATTTACTTTCTAGTACCGGTTTATTTGGTGCTCTTGGAGTTTTATTTATTTTCCCATACCTTGATCGTAATTATAAAACAATCACAACTTTACGTTTTTCAACAATTATATTCCCAATTTCTTATACACTTTTACCATATTTGATATTTACTCGACATGGTTATGATTCAAGATATCCTGAATGGTTAACGAAAACCTTACTTTATATGATATGTTGTATGAATTCTTGTTCAATTGCAGTGGGGTTCCCCAATCTTTTGATATTAATCCACAGGGCTGCCCCTCCTAAACATCGTGCATTTATTAATGGAACAGGTTTAAGTTTGAATTCATTAGCTAGATGTGTCGGTCCTATTTCTTGGGGTTATCTTATGACATTCTGTGAACATTATAGTATAGGTGAACTCTCATGGTTTATGTTGGGATTATTATCTTTGGCGTGTTGTTTACAATCTTTCTACATGAAGGAGTATGATGCTGAAGATGAACATGAAGTTGATAGACACCAAGAAGAGGTTTAATAGATTGAAGTGGTGGAGCATATAATAACACTCGGAAAGAAAGGAAAAATGTCTTTCAATTAAATTTAATTAGCATACTTGTACAGGATTCTCTAATAAATAGAATAAAGAAATAACTCTCAGATATAACCTTTTCATATGTGTTTTTGTTTTTCGCATCCAATCGTCGCGCTTAAAACAATCACCAACAATCACCAACAAATCCCAATATCAAGAATAGTGAAGAGCCATACATCACCAATGGCAACAATTTTAGCCACTCTAGGGATGTTCATCATTGATGAAATCCAATATCCATCTTCTTGGAATAAACCCCCTGTACTTAATCAAATAGGAGGTGCTGGCCCCTATGCAATTATAGGTGCCCGAATAATCTCAACTACAAAATATTCCAAATTTATCTCTGGCATAATTGATCATGGTTCAGATTTCCCAGAAAATATCCAGACACAAATCCAAACATGGTCTACTGGAGTAATAATTCGTGATTGTAAAGAACGATTGACCACACGAGGACTCAATGTATATGATGAAAATGAAGTACGTTCATTTTATTATCAAACTCCTAAAAGACAAATTGGAGTTGATGATGTATTGGAATTTGAACAGTTGGAATGTAGCAAGTGTTATCATTTGATTTGTTCTATTATGAGATGCGAAGAAATTATAGATAAATTGAATAAACATAATCAGGGAAAGGAAGAAAAGATATTTATTTATGAGCCACTTCCTGATGATTGTAAGAGTGAAAATTTGACGCATTTACAACGTGTTCTTCCCAAGATTCAAATATTTACACCCAACTTGGAAGAAGCTCAGGAATTACTTAAAATAACGGATGCTAGATCGCCTGAAGAATTAAGTCAAGAATTTAATCTATGGTTACAATTCCCCAATTCCGGTACAGTTATTCGTTGTGGTAAGCTCGGTTGTCATATCCGAACTAAACAAGGCAAGATCTATGATCTTCCTGCATACCATCAGAATCAAAATAATGTAATCGATGTCACAGGAGGAGGTAATTCCTTCTGTGGTGGGTTTATAATGGGTTATTATTTAAGTGGACAAAATTGGCAAGTTGCTGGAGTTTCTGGTAATATTGCTAGTGGATGTATAGTGGAACAATTAGGTATGCCCGAGGTTAATGGAGACTTGATCAATGGGAAATCACTTCTAGAGAGGTTACAGATTTACAAAGCTCAGAATCCCAAACTTAATATAGACTTTTCATGGATTTAGACTTAAACTATTAATTAAAACAGACTACTCTCTTCACTAACTTTCCTTGGTGTTTTTGTTCCAACACTAGGAGGAACATTGTCAACATGATACAATACTCTCATAATTTCCTTCTCATCAGTCCATCTTCTTAAACGCTTACCATAAATATATAATGGAATACCCCACAAACTGACAAATATTTGAATACATCCATACACAACAAATGCATTACGATAACCTTCTCCATCAGCAAATTTATTATTGAATAATGAAAAACAAAATCCTAATAAATTCTTAAGAAAGTTGAACGAGACAAGATTCTCAGCTGCAAAAACTTTATATGAATCTACAGCAAATGTAATTGCTGCTGTACTTGCCATTGAACTTCCAAAACTTATACATCCGAAAAAGAGTACTGGACCAATCCAGATATCTTCAGCAAATGCTGACCAACCATATCCCATTAATCCAAATGCAGTAAAAAAAGTTGAAGGGATAATCATAAAAAGACGGAATTCTGGTTCATAAACACCATGGTTTTTAGTAACTAAATATCTTGATAATCTATCGGATATAATCCCACAACTAAGAGCTCCTAAAATACCACCAATAAAAGGTGACACATAAAATAATCCCACAGTTGATTGAGAATAATTGTATGGTTCATGTCTGAAAATATCAGAAATTGTTTCAGAAATAACAATTAACCAAACGACTGCAAGGGAGTAAACAAATGAACCATAAAGGATTGAGGGATATGAATATAAAAAGAATGGACGCAATGCAACCATCCACCAACTATCCAGAGTTTTACGCCCCAGTAAAAGAGCGATTCTTTTCATATATGAATTTTTTTGATGAATTTCATGATGTTCATGAGTATGGGTTGATTCAGTAACCCCAATTGGGCCTTGATAATCTTGTACTTGATCTTCCGAAGATGATAAACTATGTATATCCATTTGTGAGGGACGATGCAAGGCAAAGGCATTTGGTCTTAATTCTGGTGGATGATATGTTTTCACACTTTGGGCAGCTTTAGTTTCTTCTTGAGATCTTTTTGATGGAATCGGAGTTCTATCCCAGAAAGTTTCAGGAACAAACAAGAAAATCAATATTAAACATAATCCTAAACACATAGATAATATCCAATATAACCAATGTCTATTCAATCCTTGAAAAATTAATCCCGAAACCAAAGGTATAATACTTTTACCTCCCAACATTAACATAGTATATAACCCAATTCTATAAGCACGTTCATGAGCATAATAAATCTCGGCAATTGTAGAACTTGGTAAACATTCAGTAGGAGAAGAACCTAATCCAGTAAGAACTCTTGCACCCATAAGATTACCAAAATCTTTAGCCACCGCACCCCAAATTGCCCCCACCAAAAAAAGTAAAGTACCACCAAGATATACAACACGTTTACCATATAATACTGCAGTTGGACTGGCGAAAACTGACCCAACACCCATGGATAACATGAATCCACCAACTAAATATGCAATAATTGTTAAAGGCTTATTAAATTCTTGCAGTAATGTATTTAAACCTGCAGCCAATAAAGGAGTTTGACCACCTCCTATAAAACTAATGAATCCAACAATACCTAAACAAAGATCTCGTTGCCATACTGGCCAATTTAAAGGGTCATTTGGCGATTCATGAGGTTGAGGATTTAATATAATACCTGTTGCTGATCTTTTCATTGACATTAATTCTGGATCATCTTCATCCGGATCATCCATCATAATAATTGTACCGGTGACTTCTCTCACATCCGGTTGTTTTATCCCAAGATGGGATCTTTTTTGTTTCGAAACTATTGACTCGTTTGTCATTATTTATGATATGCTAGTAAAAATTAGATGATGTATAATATATCACCTTTTCTATGATATGCCTTGGGTTAACAATATATAAAACCCCTAAAAGAAAAGAAATGAAAAAGGTAGTTAAATGTAAGAAAAAAAAGTTTATAGATGATAAAGCTATTTATAGTAGTTGTGTGATTTAAATGTCTTTTTGTTGTCTTTGTTTTTGTTGTTGTTGTAAAGTAGTGAAGGAAAAGAAGATAAACAAAATATCAAGATAAAACTGGTAACCACGAGGTTGACTAAGTGACACGTAGAAATTAAAGTTTGGCACAGAGGAAAAGTCAAACAAGAAAAAAAAAGCAACAAAGAAAAAAAAGAAAAACAATCAGGCTTTGCAAAAAAAGAAAAGATCTTAAAAAGATAACGAAAGTATAACCAGGAATAAACCAATTCAAACACTTTTACACAGTTAAAATGGAGATGTTTCCTAGTACATATACTTAATGGGATATAATATATTTTTAAATTCTTGTTTGAATCTTTCGAGCAAACATCGGAAATGGACATAAGTTTTATTTATGTGCAGGATGACGTAATGTTTTTGTGATAAAATGACATTTTCTTTTGAGCATCACCTTGTTTTTTTTTCTTTCCTTGTACTTCTTAATACATCATATGAATATAATACTTTATAAGGATAATGAGTGAAATTACTAGTTGTATGAACTAGGTAGATTTCAGATATAAGAGGTAAAGCCACATTGCTTATTCACACAAAGTTCTCGCCAAAAAATGACAATGGTGATGAAATTAGCACCGCCTTGTTACGAATTATCTGATGAATTGCTACTGAGGAATTTTTAAAAATGATTTTTAAAAATCGGGAATCAACATCAATTGGAGATATTCACTGGCGAACTTCTCTAGTGTACAATTCCGCATACAATATTATTCAGCAATTCGATTCATATGACATTTCTTATACTTCTACAATACTTTTTGTTCAGTTTCATTTTATTTTTATGCTTATTTTTATTTTTTTAGCAGCCAATTCCATTCAAAAATCCCCACTTTTGTCACACAGAAAACTTGGCCACAATAAATAGGACTACAATGTACACGACAATCCAAACTTAATTGTTCCAACCTGAAAATGTCAACACTCGTTAAGTTTTTTGTTTATCATTCCGAAGAGGTGGGGAAGCTACCAATACTCTTAATTCTCCTAAAAAGTTTAAATATGAGTACAGAAACATTTAAAGTTTGAGATTGTTGCATCATTTTCTATTTCATTTCATGGAGTTTCAATGTGGCTTATAAATTCACTTTGACGATAGAAAATGTGACTTAGACATTGTGACTGAGAATTGGTAGATATGAGACATTGATCTGGGTAGAATTGCTTTTTCTTACTAATTGTAGTTTTCACTTGGCATTAATGGAAAGAAATTTCTAATCACCCAAAACTAGAAGTCATGGATTAATTGTTATACTCCGTTTGATAGCTACCAAAGATGACAGAAGAAGTTTGAATTTATACAAAATAGATATAAAATAGATACAAAATAGAAACAGATAAGGTGCCCTATATACCTATTATTATCCAATGCAAAAATCAAATCCCTGAATACTCTCAATTCACAAAACTTTTAAAGGTTGGTATAACTTCTCACCCCATACACTCTCTATAGAAGCAACTCATTCTCTATATATGGTTTACACTCAACTACAACCTGGCAACGAGAAAAACGGCTTCATAAAAATTGCTTACGCGTTTTTTTTTTATTTTTGTCATAGAAATAAATTATTTGTTCACACACACAATTTTTCTTTTTTTAGCTTTAATGGGAAAAACACACTCATTAGCAAAAAAAAAAAACTTGAAAACTTGATACTAAATTTCTTCTAAAAGTTAACTGTTCCAGAAAGATAACAAGTAAATACAACTCTTCCAAAAACATCAAAGTGGAAGCGTTAAACTATAAATCATGCCAGAAGCTCCACAAGTATTTCGAGCCACATACTCAAATGTAAGTATTAGGAAAAATATTCCCAGATTGCAAGTGAAGTTTGGAATTGTCAAATCCTCTTTTTGACAAGATTTGTTATATCGATGTTAAAATTCTCCACACAGAGGTATATGACGCGTCTATAATACATATTTACTTGCAACAACAATTTTTATATGAACAATTATACTAACAAAGGTTTTAATCTAGACCGATGTTTATGAATGTACCATGAATGATTCTCCTATTATGAGGAGATGTAAAGATGATTGGGTAAACGCAACACAAATTCTTAAATGCTGTAATTTTCCTAAAGCAAAGAGAACAAAAATTTTAGAAAAGGGAGTTCAACTGGGATCGCATGAAAAGGTTCAAGGTGGGTTTGGAAGGTTTCAAGGAACATGGATACCTTTAGAGGATGCTCGTAGATTAGCAAGCACTTATGGTGTTACAAAAGAAATGGCACCAGTGCTATTTATGGATTTTAGTGATCCAAATTTAATTATTCCTCAAAAGGCAAAGCCACAACCAAAGGAACCTTCGCTTGTTAAGAGGAAATATGTTAAGAAACTTAAACCTGTTGGAGAGATGCCAACCAGGAAGTACAAAAGGGGAAAGAAGGGCGACAATGACGTTAACAATTCCCTTTCTGGAGATTCGTTTAATTCCATATCTCGACAAAATTCATACATTCCACCTAATAATGGACAATATATACATGGATATCCTCAACAACAACAAGTACCCCAAACTCAACAACTTCCGCCTGGGGTAGTTCCAGGAGTATCAATGCCTCAAGGTCATCCACAACAACAACCTACATACAATCATCAGGAATATATGTCAAATATGAATGGAAATGAAGGAAACTACGCTAATGAGTACAATTATTCACAAATTTCAATGCAAGAAATGCAACAAATTCCTATGGATACTCAAAAATATTACAATGTAAATGGACAGTATCCAATGTCTCTCCCAGTAGTAGCACAACAAACACAACAAGCGCAATTACAAACAACTCAACAGCAGCAACAACAGCAGCAACAACAGCAGCAACAACAACAGCAACAACAACAGCAACAACAGCAGCAACAACAACAGCAACAACAACAGCAACGGTCAATTCAATTTCCTCAATCAGGTCAACCTCCATCATCACAATCTTCAAACGATACCAACTGGTCACAACGAGAAAGTGATACTTCAATTAATTCAGTTGATGAAATTAAATTACCAATTCTTCAAGATAAAGATGAACAACATCCAAGTACATATGCTGCTCAACTATTAAAATTCTTCAGTGAAGATAATTCAGAAGTTCCTTATTTCATACATTACCCACCAGCAGATTTTAACATCAACGAACCAATTGATGATGAAGGTCATACTGCATTACATTGGGCTTCTTCTATTGGTAATTATCAAATGATTCATTTATTATTATCAAAGGGAGCAAACCCACTTGTAGTTAATAATTTTGGATTAAATCCACTTTCAAAATTAATATCATTTAATAATTGTTTTGAATTGAAAAATTTCCCTAAAGTACTAGATGATTTAGAATTATGTCTTATTAATACTGATATAAATGGCCGTACCCCCTTACATTATTTATCTCAATTTTCCAAAATTAAAACAAAATTTGATAGTTTGAGATATTATTTGAATGCAATTTTGAATAAATTGACAACATTATCTACTCATCAAGTTAAACAAATTGATTTACTCAAGAATGTATTGAATCATCAAGATGTGAATGGAGATACTTGCCTTCATATTGCTGTTAAAGCAGGATGTGCCAAGATTGTACAATTATTTTTACAATATGGTGCTAGAGATGATTTAGAAAATGTACAACGGGAAACTGGTAAAATGTTGATTGCTCAATATGGATTAATTCCAGAGAATACATTGGAGATGCCTATGGTGTATAGACCACAATTTCAAAATCAAACCGAAGTTGGTGTACAACAACAACAACAACCGCAAGCTCAACAACAAGCACAACCTCCCCCTTACTATAATCAAACAACTGTAGCTACACCTATTCAAAATTTCAAAACAGAAACTCCAGATACTCAAAGGACAATTCAGGAAGAAGACGATGATGAAGAAGAAGTGGCTCGTGTGGATAAGAAACATTTAGAAGCATTGAATAATGACAATGTATTTGTTAATAAATCAAACAAATCAACTCCTCTTGCAAGAATGAGAATCCCTAAAGCATCTAATTTATCAGTTATTCACGAAAGATATACTATTCCTCATCAACCAAATCCTCCAGAATTAGACGCAAATGGGAAATTAGTTGCAAATGGCAAGAATGAAGATTCCCAACCTATCAAGAAATTAGAAATGTCTGATTTGGCATCAATGATAACTGGAATGATTAACTCCCTTGGAGGATTATATTCTCTGGAAATGGACAATTTAGAAAAAGAAATATCCGAACTTAAACAATTAGTTGATACTAAAAACATTGAAAATGACGAATCTATCAAATATTTAAAGAAACTCCTAGGACTCTCAGGGATAGAAGAAACATTCAAGACTGTTGAAGAAGGACAAAATGTCGTTATGGATAAAATAAACCATGCTATCAACACCTTAAGCGATAAAGAACTTGCACTTCAACGAGTCTTGGAAAGAAATCAAGCATATACATTAGCGAAACTTGTGGAATCAGAAGAAATTACCCAAATGGAAAAATCAAACCACGAAGAAAGCTCACCAGATATTCAATTTACTGATGCAATAGAATTAACTCGTTTACAATTGAATAGAAGTAAACTTGTTCGAGAAATTGGCGAACGTACCAAATTATTTGCCGTGGATGATCAAATGTACAAATATCGTAAATTAATTAGTTTAAGTTGTGGTTTACGTATTGAAGATATCGATGGTTTGTTAGACGGAATAGAGGAATCATTATTAGAGGGAATGAATTGAGACTTTAAATTATTAGTATTATTAGACAATCTTTTTATTTTTTTTTTGTTACATGTTTTATTCAGTTCTATTTATATTTTTGTTGGCGTTTAAATCGTTTTAAATATATATGTGTCATGACGAAATATGATCATTTACAATTCAAAGTAGTTAAACAACGTCTGTTCTACATTTGCAGCTAATCCATACAAGGTCGTGTAATACTCAAAACGAAACAACCATTTTTTTTCCAGTATTAGTTTTGAAAGATTCAAAACAAATCCACTAATTTGCAACAAAACATAATCTTTCATCATGGGAAGACATTTAAAACGTCAAAAGATATCTACTATATCACGAGATGCTGCTTCAAATCAATATAGTAAAGTGAATGATCCTAATTCGATCCCTCCAAGTTTCCCACCAACAAAATATGAACCAACATCAGCAACATTAAAGAATTTCCCATCATCAATTATAAATGGAGTTACTCTTGAAGGGGGATTATATTCACTTACATTTAAATCTATTGCTTGTGTTGATTTTGTAGAAAATAATGATTTAATGAGAAGGTCATTTAGAGGATCAGAAATTGAATTATCTCGAATTATTGAAAAGGAAGTTGATCTTAAGGGAATGATTGATGATTTGAAAAATGAAATAGAGAAAGAGAAACAAGGTGATATTGTTATTAATGATCCAATTTCAGAGTTACTGATGGATTTACAGGCTAGATTGGAGAATAAATTAGAGTTGGGGGATTTAAATTCAGTTTTAAAACAACATAAGGTTTTGGATGAAAATAAGGATTTAATAATAGGAATCGAACTGTATCATAAAGTTGCTGGTGCTAATATACATAAGACTGTGAATCAGACAGAGCAAGCAAAGGAAGCCGAGCAACCTAGTTGAACAGACAAAGGAAGCACCAGTAGTACTAGAAGAAAGTTGGTAACCAACAATAAAACAGGAAAACAACCCTATAGTACAAAATAGAAATGATTGTATAAATAATAAACTAAAGATTGTCTATTCCACCAATAACAACACTTTTTGTAATTAAATAATCTTCAATACCATATTTAGAACCTTCTCTTCCAAAACCAGATTCTGAAACACCTCCAAAAGGTAAAGAAGCTTCAGAAATAGCACCAGTATTAACTCCAATCATACCCACTTTTAATTCTTCAGAAATTTTAAACACTTTAGTGATATCGTTTGAGAAAAAGTATCCTGCTAAACCAACTCTAGTATCATTAGCTAACTCAATTACTTCTTCATCACTAGAGAATTTAATCAATGGAGCAACAGGACCAAATGTTTCTTCTTGAGTAATCAACATATCGGAAGTTACATCACCTAAAACTGTCAATTCATGGAAATTTTCTCCAAGATCAGGTCGTGGTGATCCACCAAATAAGATTTGACCACCTTTAGACACGGAATCTTCAATATGTTGTCTAATTTTCTTCATTGATCTATCATGGATTACAGGGCCATGAGTAACATCAGGTGAGAACCCATCGCCTATTAGAGTGGTTCCTTTTAATTTAGATACAAGTTTATAACTAAATTCATCATAGACATCTTCATGAACAAATAATCTATTGGCACAAACACAAGTTTGTCCACTTGATCTAAATTTAGATATTATGGCACCAGTGACTGCTTTATCTATATCAGCATCTTTAAATACAATAAACGGAGCATTTCCTCCTAATTCCATAGAAAGTTTCTTTAATGTCGAGGCCGATTGTTGCATAAGTAATTTCCCCACTGCAGTTGATCCTGTAAATGAAACTTTCAGAATTAATGGATGTTGCGTGATAAGCTTCCCCACTGAAGAGGAATCAGCAGCAGGAAGAATATTGACAACCCCAGGAGGAATATTTGCCAATTGTGACAAATATCCCAAGGCTGTTGCCGACAAGGGAGTTTCTGAAGCAGGTTTAATTATCGAAGTACAACCAGCAGCAATTGCTGCACCAAGTTTTCTCGTAATCATAGCCAAGGGGAAATTCCAAGGGGTCATAATCCCACATACTCCAATTGGTTGTTTTATGGAAATAATTCGATTTGTAGCATTTGAAGATGGAATAATATCACCATAAATTCGAGGAGCTTCTTCACTATACCATTGGAAAAATGATGCTGCATATTTGACTTCGCCAATTGCATCATTATAAGGTTTCCCATTCTCGAGGACTACCAATTTAGCAAGATCTTCCTTATTCTTCATAATTAATCGATATAAATCACGTAGTAAATCTGCTCGATATCTTCCTGAAGTTTTTTTAAATGAAGTGAATGCAACATGAGCAGCTTCAATTGCTTGATTGAAATCTTCCGAAGTCATTGATGTAACTTCAGCTATTTGTGATCCCAGATTAGGATATAATGCTGGATTGAAAACTTTGAATGTTTCCCCAGAAATACTAGAAGTCCACTTTCCATTGACAAATGCTTGAGTTTTGATAAGTTCAGGAATATGAAAGGATGAAATGACTTTGGCAGACAGTTCAATTGTCAGATAACTTCGTCTTAACATTGTGCTTGATGTTAAAGTAAAGGATTTGATAAGAAGAGAGAAGGTGAAGTTTGTTCTTAAAGCGCAACCCCTTGTATTCTTAATTTAGCAATCGGGCGCGCAAGCAACAAAAAAAAAACAACCAAAGGTGGATTGGTTTATATGCAGGGAAATAGTTACACTATATAATGATATACAAGAGTTACTTAGTTTTCTTCCACAGTAAGTCTTTTAATTCTCTTGTCAATTATTTTCTTTGGATTTAAGGCAAAGAAACATTTCTTATCAATTTCCTTACTTTCATCACGTGTAGTTGGTATAATTTCCTTTGCAATTTTAATACATTTTCTAATTGTTCTTACTAATATCTCATAATTCTCTCTATTAGTATGAGGTTTTACAATGTGGTTACCATCATTTGATTCTTCCAATTTAACTTCTTGCTTGAGTTGTTCCCCTTCACCTTCACCTTTACCTTTACCTTCACCCTCAGCCTCACCTCCTTGTTTCTCTTCATCAGCCTCATTAATAACATTCAACTTTTCCTTATCTTCTTTCAAAAATTTTCTTTTTAAATATCGATCAGTTATTCTCTTATCAGTATCATACATTGCTGCTAATGCAATCTGAGGAGGAGTAAACAAAAATGAAACGTCGCTAGTTACGGCATATTCATTTAACCAATCTTTAGCTTTATTATATAAATTCCCTAAAGTATCCACTGAAACATCATACATTACTGGTTCTGGATGTAACAAAACTGCTTGAAAATCAAGGAAAAACCCATAAAGAGGTCGTACTGGATGATGTACCAATAATGTAAATTTCAAACTTTGTAAAACTATAAATTCCAAATCAAGAATATGAGAGGCTTCAGTTCCTTGAAGTGCCTTAACAAATGAATCAATTGATATGAAATAATTTTCGGATTTTGCTGCTAAAAATACACAAGTATAAAGGATATTTTTAGGATGATATTCCATTACTGAATTAACAAGATAAAATTTTTTGAAAAATGAAGCAGCAGTTAGTTTAACTTGAGTTGGCATTTTAAAAAAATTGCAAGTCTTGATAATATTATTACTATAAAAATCAAGATATTTTGCTTCTTCATCAGAAGTAAGTAAATTAATCATATTTTCTGGAAGTAATTCTTGAGGATGGGAATTAAATACTATTGGATGTGCAAGTTTTGCTTCAGAATATGCTTGATTGAATTTCTCTTGGGCTATTTTACGTCCTTGTTCATTAGCTTGTCGTTTGATTTCAACTAATTGTTCAGGATTGAATGACCATAATTCAAATTGAGTTGATTTTCGATACAAGTCATCATTGGAAATTGTATGTTTCTTTTTAGCTGAAGGTTGTGTTTGTTTGTTAGTTAGTTCTGTCATTGGAAGTTGTTAGCAATTACCAATCGAAAGATATACTAGCATTTGCAAATAAAGTGTAAATGAATAGTGAAAGAGTGGACATTATTTATTCCTGTTTTTCAAAGCTTTGGTTTGCAAAAAAAAAGGAACAAGAAATTGGTGGCCAAGTATTTTGGGTAATATTTTACATGTTTAGGAAAGGGCAGTGTATTCATGGATAATTTTCTAAAATGTAAATCAAAAGTATTTACACCTTCCTACATTCTAATTAACAAGATTCAATGCTATTTATATATAGATGTATATATGTTACTCTCAAAAATGGTTCCCCAAAATCTTCTTCCAAAATGCAAGAAGTATAAAAAACAAAGACAAAGACGAAAACAAAAAACAACAAAAAAAAGCAACTGTATCTATCACAAGAATCAGTGGAACCTTTAAAAAGAGGTGGGATAAAAATCTAGACAACCTCAAAAAGAAACAACAACAATTAACTCCACCTTTAAAATAAAAAACAAAAACAAAAACAAAACTTAATTAAAACTCCAGGTGATAATAATAAGGGGGAAAAAGAAAAATTAAACATGCAAAACATTAATAGTGTGATATTCAATATCAGGGGGTGGGGGTAAATCCTAGGAATGACTTAGTTAAAATGTAGTCTCTACAATTCAACACTTTTAGCAACTTCATCGTCATAGTCATCATCACTAGACAAACTTCCTACGTCACTAAGTTCATCTTCATCTTCATCATCTTCTTGACCTTCATCAATTCCATCACTAGTTAAATGATTCTTGGCATATTGCTGAACATATCTCTTTACAGTTTCATTATATTTTGCTTCATCTTTAGTCATTAAATTTGAAGCTTCAGTATTTAATGGATCACTTGGATTTGCATATCGTAATAAATGAGGTAAAAAATTCTCAAAAATATTAAGTAACCCAAACATTGGTGACCAAGTTTGATTAATAACATCTAAACAAACTGAACCTGAACCTTCATCAATATTAGGATGATATATAGTATTTGTAAATCCAATAGAAGGTGATTTAATAGGATATTGATCAGGAAGTTCTACTCTAATCTTCCAAGTACCTCCTTCATAAGGAGTACCTTGAGGACCATGAAATATAACAAAAAAATGTTGAATTGAATCATCGATTAGTGTAACATCATGGTCACTCATCATTAATTCCATGACATCTTTTTCAATACGTCTTTTAGGAGAACTCATTGTGTGTATATGATCTTAGTGTTTCTAGTTGTTTCAGTTGTCGTGTGCTTATCTTTTGAATCTGTTTTCACCTAGTTTTGTCTTCAACTATGCTTTAAGTTATATGAAGAAGTATTGTTTTAAGAATGTATTAGACTATAGTGTAAATCAGTAAAGTTGCCTTTAAGTTTTAGGAATATTCGGGTAAAAAATCTAAGCAATATAGGGTTAAAAAGAATGATCTAATTCCACGATCTCTTTGTTCTTTTTTTTTGAGGGGGCGGTACAGAAAAGTGGAATCGTACCGCAAATATGTAACACAGTACAAAAAACAACACAATATAACCAACTCTCACGTGATGATATATAACCCAATGTAAACCCCTCCTTTCTAAAGTAATCTAGAACTTTATTCTATGTTTCTTACATGATTTTAAGTTAATATTAGTTCTAATGAATATTTTTTGTGTTCTATATTGAATATATACAATCTTACTATGCAACTATTACTACAGTTTTCATTAATTTTATAAAGTCTCGTTTGAACCAAGAAATTACTTCCAAACTTTCCCATGAATACTCCGCACGTTAAAAAATAGTAACTGTAAATCGTGAATTAAAGCAAAAATCAGTTAGATTCAAACTGGTAAAAACTAGATGTTTCAACAAGTAAAAACTAGATATTTGTTCAACTCTTCAACACCTTATTCAACTCTCCAATACCTTACCATATGTTCCATTTTCAATTTCTTGTTTAACTTTCTTAATCACTTCTTGTTGACGTTCATCCAAACTACTAATATCATCTTCACTTAAACTATTTACTGCCCTTAACAATCTTACATGATCAAATGAAAGTTCTTTTAATTCCGGAATTCTTTTATTCAAAGTTAATTCAATTAATTCTTGATTTGTTGTATTTGAAATCATCCCAAGTTCAACTAAAGCTAATGCTAATTGTGGAAACCTTTCTAATAATAATTTTGTAGATTTTGGATGCTCTAAACTCATATCTCTAATCTCTTTCATAATTTGTAATGCAGCTTGAGAATCTATATTTGATAATATAGTTGAAATAACTTGTGATGCATTTTGATTTGGATGTATTTGAATACCTAAAGGTAATGGAGGTAATTTTGCAATAGTTTCATTTTCAAATTCACTAATGAATGAACATTTAAGAAATCTACCATTAGGTAATGTCATATAATTTAAATTTCGTACTGCTGAAGCTGCAGTTTCATTATCACCATAATTTACAATTGCATATCCTTTAGATTTCCCAGTAAGTTCTTCAAATAACAATTTAACATCAAGTACTGGACCTACTGATTTTGCTATTTCTAAAACTTGTTCTTCTGTATAATCAAAGGGGAATTTTCCTATAGAAACACTTGTACTTTTACTATCCATGACACACTGTTGCCTTATATATTGTATCACCTCAAAGTAAGAAATGTCAAATCCTCTGTTTTTTTTTGTTCTTTTGTAGTAAAAATTTTTGGTAAAAAAAACACTCCCACCGTCAATACCAACAGGAACCCTCTTTCCCCTTACATCATGGATACCAAAGAAATAAAGTCGACAATATCTAATCTTGAAAAATCAACAGACGACACAACAATCTTAAAACTTTTAAACATTTTAAATGATGAAGTTAAACCTAGTGAAAAAGTTCTTCGGGAAACTAAAGTTGGTGTAGTAGTAAATAAGTTTAGAAGTCATGATAATAATGAAATTAATAATTTAGTTAAAAAAATGATTAGAAATTGGAGAGAAGCTGTTCAAAATGAAAAACTTTCCAAGAAAAAAGTAAGTGGTTCAAGTTCAACTCCAACTACTCCTGCAACTCCAGCAACACCTTCAGGTTCTTCAACAAATTTAAATTCTTTAGATGGAAATGTCAAAAATATTCCAACTGGTCCTAGAAATCCAAAGACTGATGGTGTTAATATTGAATTATATGATAATTCAACAAGAAATGCTTCAGTTAGTGCATTATATACTTCATTGGCAGTAGAGAGGGGAGATTCTGCAGAACTTATTTTAAAAATTGCATCAGAAATTGAAAGTGAAGTTTTTAAAAGTGAATATCTGAAAGTTACTGATAGTTATAGAAATAAACTTCGTAGTTTTACTATGAATCTTCGAAATAAAAAGAATCCTGAGTTAAGAGAACGATTATTAACTCAACAAATTTTACCTGGTAGTTTTATTAAAATGTCACCAAATGAAATGGCACCAGAAGCACTTAAAAAAGAGATTGAAAAATTGAATAAACAAAATCTTTTCGATGCTCAAGGTGCTACAGAAAAGAGAGCAGTTACTGATAGATTTACTTGTGGGAAATGTAAACATAAAAAGGTTAGTTATTATCAAATGCAAACAAGATCTGCTGATGAACCTTTAACTACATTTTGTACTTGTGAAAATTGTGGTAACAGATGGAAGTTTTCCTGAATTGTGTATATCTTCTCTACTTTTGTATTATAATCTCTCTATATATATATATATTTGCTAAATCTACTCTAAAAGGCAAGATTTGTAGTTAAATAAGAAAGTAAATCAACTTTAGTGACAATTTGAACTGGTTTCATATTCTCATCAGTAACAATTGCATTGGAATTAGTTTCAAAAAATTTGTTTAAAGTAGTTAAAGGAGTTTCCATAGTAATTGGATGATATTTTCTCTTTGTAAATCCAGATTCTTGTGATACAGTAAATGACTTTTCAAAACTTTCCATTTTTCTAAAATCAATAATAATATTTGCAATTGAATTTGTTAATTGAATTTTTTTGGTTGATAATGATTTCAAGATTTTTGATAAAGTAATTAAACCAACTAAATGACCAGTTTTATTTAAAACTGGCAATTGATCAAATCCATTAGATTGTAATAAATCAAATGTTTTACCAACAGTATCAGATAAACTAACAGTAACCACAGGTGCTTTACCAGCAACCAAATCTTTAATAGTTTTTGAAGATAAAAATTCATCAGTCTTATTTTCTGCTTTTGTTTCTTCAACTTCAAAATTATTGGATTTCATCCATTCATCATCAGCAAATTTAGATAAATAAGATCTAATAGAATCAGGGAAAACAACAACAACAACATCATCTTCAGTCAAATCTTGTGCAATTTCCACTACAGCTTGTAATGCAGATCCTGAAGACCCACCAACTAAAATCCCTTCTTCTCTAATAATTCTTCTTGCCAATTTAAATGAAGCAGCATCGTCAGTTTTAATCCATTCATCAACCCATTTTCTATCTAAAACATCAGGAATAAAATCGTATCCAATACCTTCAACCATATACGGATCAGTACTAGTATTTAAAGATTCTGGTTGAGCCAATATTGACCCCTTTGGATCAGCACCAATTACTTTAACCTTAGAATTCTTTTCCTTTAAATATTGAGAGATACCAGTGATAGTACCACCAGTTCCAGCACCAGCAACCAAATGAGTAATTTTCCCTTGAGTTTGTTCCCAAATTTCATATCCAGTTCCATAATAATGTGCCAAAGGATTATTCTCATTAGAATATTGATCCAAAATAACTGAATTTGGAATTTCCTTTTCTAATTTTTTAGCAACACCAATATGAGATTCAGGAGCATCCCAAGCAGCTTCAGTTGGTGTTCTAATAATTTCTGCACCTAAAGCTTTTAAAACAGAAACTTTTTCATTTGACATTTTTTCAGGTAATGTAATTATAGTTCTGTATCCTTTTACAGCACCAACTAATGCTAATCCAATCCCAGTATTACCTGAAGTTGGTTCAATTAAAGTATATCCTGGTTTTATTCTACCAGTTTTTTCTGCTTCTAAAACCATATTTTTAGCAATTCTATCTTTAATTGAACCTCCAGCATTAAATAATTCAACTTTAGCATAAACTTTAGCTTTAATACCTAAAGATTGAGGAATCTTATTTAATTTAATTAAAGGAGTATTACCAATAAGATCTAATACATTTTCCTTTAAAGGAGGAACAGGAGCATCAAGTTTAATAGATGTCATTGAGTGAATGTAGTGAATGAATTAACTTTAAAAACTATGTGGGTAAATTTTTCTTTTTCACAAATGGTAAAGCAAAAAAAAAAAAACTGAGGCGACAATAATAATACGACATTACGTGTGACTATTCTTCTCTTTCTTTTTTTTCTTTTTGGTTTCTTGTGTTTCTTCTTTCTTTTTGTTAATGATCTTTCCTTTGCATAAAAAGTCATCTCGAGTTTATACACAGGAAGGAAGGACATTATGCCGTATGTGCGATATGTGCGATATGTGCCATAGCTAAGGCATTCTATTATTCTTCTTACAAATTAATAATCTTACATTTTATAACATCTGGGTCATGTCCAGGTACACCTTTAGTAAAATCAAACACAGAAAATATCCCTTTTCTATCTACAGCAAACACTTTACCTCCATCAGGTGAAAACTTGATCGATGCGGCTTCTGAATATCTTTCTGCATTTGCGACTTCTCCTAACAATACAACAATTTTTTTCGAATTTGCAATCAGGGTTGATGATAACCTATTTTTAAAATTTGGACCACTTAACAAATAAACATTTCCATCTTTAGCTAAAAACACTATTCCATCTCCAGTAGGAGATAATGCACATCTATGTATCAAAGAGCCAATTTCAGGGATTTTCATAATCACTTCGGCAGATTTAATACTAGAATACTCTTCTTCACTAGTTATACTATTTTGTATACTAAATGTATCACTATGACTTTTTGAAGAATCAATCATTGCTCCTTCTAAATGAATAATCATAGGAGGTCTAGTCTTTAAAGAACATGATGTGACAATAACAGCATTGGAAAAGAAGTTGCCAAATTGTAAATCAGTAATTCCTTCATTTGACATCATTAATTCACTATCAGCATCAGATTTTTCATCATAACTAAGAAATTCTTTACTATCATCACCGGTTTTACTTCTTCTTCCTGATTTATAAGTAAAATCGGACCAAATTAATCGAGGTTTTCTATAATTATCTTCACCGCCACTTTTAAGTTTTATTACTAAATATCTTGATTCCCACAGAGTACCACATATCAAATGTGTTGACGATGGATTAAAACTGATTAATTTGATAGGGTCTCTATATGGAATAGTTATTGTGATTGGGTTGACCGAATTAAGTGTACCTGTTTCATTAAACCCAAGTGTGTGTAAAATAACAAATGGTTGTTCCTTACCAGATAATCTTTCCTTAGCAGTAATACCACAAGCGATCAATGAATCATTAGGTGATACTGAAAGACATCTAATTGGGAAATTTGTTAAATATGAATAAATTGGTTGCCCAAATATATAAGGAGAATTTCGATTCACATTATATACACGTAAAACTCCTTTTGTTCCTGTAATTACTAAATAGTTCCTGGTCAAATAGCAATCAATTTGATCCCATTGTAATAATCGTTTCTTCATATCTTCAATATCAGTCAGATTATCCCCTGCTTTAGCACCAAATTCATTTCGAACTAAAATTTCTTTAATGGAAGGTTTTGGAATTGTTAAATTATTAGCAGAATCTCCATATTCTCCAGTCAGTTTCCCACATAATATCAATTGTGGTTTTATTGGATTTTTCTCAATATCAGTAATTGATACTACATATTCATAAAGCTCCCATTTTTTAGAATTTATCAAGACGAATCTAGTAATTTCCTTACCAGTACTAAAATCGTGATATGAATGAATATGAGTACTTATTGCTTTCTTTATACTAGAGGAACCCAGTTTAAAAGGGGTCATTGATGAGAAATTAAATTTAAGCATAGGGAAAGTACTTAATTTTCTATGAAAGGGGAAACATTTACTAAAATTATATTCCTTTTGTTCACCAATACTTTTCAATAAATTCTGTTCAAATTTTAAATCTTCAGGTGAATTGTTATAGATTGAATCAGATGTATTTGTATCTTCAAATCCCCATATTTTATTATTTCTAGGTGAAGCCGAGGGTGTCTTTTGAAGTTGTAATGATCCAATATCTATATCTATAGGTTGACTAGGTTGTTTAATTTCAATAGGTTGAGTTCCAGGTTCAACCACAGAAGGTTGCTTTACTATACCATCAGTAAACTCTTCTTCCTTAGCAAACTTGTAAAATAAACTCAACAAGTCCATAGAGTCCCCAGTATTTGGTTGTCCTTCTTCTTTAATACTTTTTTTGGAAGATGAACGACGTCGCCTACCAGAAGGAGCATACCCTGGATGTGTGCTAAATTGAATAATCAAATGATATAAATCTCTCAATGGTTTAATTTCAGATAATATTGAAACATTGGGTGTTTTACAATTGGGACATATACCATGTTGAATTTGAAGAAATAAACTTTCTGAAGTTAAACATCCACATGTTAATATTGAAGCATCAGAAATTGGATCTGATTGACTAATTCCTGGGAATTTCAACAAGTTTTCTAAACTAGTTAAACTAGATTTGTCCATAGTATCTATATGTTAAATGGATCTTCCCCTGATTTGTGTGGTCCAATGATCAACTATCAGATATGTCGCGTCGCTTCTCTACACACAAAAAAAATGACTCACTAATAAATCTAAAACTATTTAAACTATACAACTCTACTTCAGTTCATCATCATCTCTTTCATTCAAATTGACACTGTTTCCATTATATGTATCAACACCTTTTTTATCTTTATCTTCTTCTTGAAACATTTGAATTCTATTCACTCCACTTGGTCTTGGTGTATTTGATCTACTTGGATATGCTGAATTTCGATTAGATTCACCTAATTTTGGTGACAGTGGTCTTGATGGGAAATTATTATTCTCTCTTGTATTTCTAATATTCGGATGTTCAATATTAAATATAGATGAAGATTGCGAAGAAGGTGGCACACGATTGTCATCAATAGAAACAATTGTATGACCAGGATTACCTAATCCAAGTTGAATATCATCAACTAATCCTAAATTCACTTGTTGTTGTTCAGATTTATTTTCTGCCTCTTCGTTAACTTCTTGATACTCGTTTCCTGTACCATAATCAAAAAATGAATAAAGAGCATTACCTAATCTCCCAACAAATCCAAATACACTTCTAATATATCCTACATTTTGAGCATCACCATCATTCCCAGTTGAATCTTGTTCATGATATATTGGTTTTAAAATTAATGCCGATCTCGGAGTTAATTCAAGTTCCAGTAAACTTTTTGTTTCTTGTTCTTCAGAATATGTAATCCGAGGTAATACTGGTCTATGGAATGCATAATTTGTTGGATGAGGATAAGAATTTTTAGCAACAAATGCTGGCATATCTTCATTTGTAGGAATTATTCCAATTTCATTATCTAACCAAGATCTTACATCAGATAAAGTATTTTCACATTTAAATTCATGTTTAATTGAACTACCATCAAATAATTTAAGTGATAATAAGCAAATATCTTCAGAGTTAATTTTAGGTTCTTGTTTGACAGGCTCTGGTTTGGGGGAAGTTTCCATTTGTTCTTTTTGTAAAAGTTCTCGTTCGCGTTGATCAGCTTTTAAAAGTTCTCTTAATCGTTTCTTTTCTTGTAATTGATCACGGTTAAGTTGTTCAGTTTGAAGTTTATGTTTTTTAACATTTAATTCATGTGCTTCATTTAATTTTTTAGTATTAACATCACTTGATCTACTACTAGAGACAATACCACCAGGAGGAGAAGGAGGAGGAACAACACGTTGTTGTGGAGTTGTACTAGCTGTGCCAGCTGCGTCTGTTGCTTGACTCAGATTTGTAGTTGTATGTATAATAGTGTCAGCAAGATTCTCAGATATTGTTTCAATTAATCTTTGAAAAAAATCTTTAGTTTTATCTTCAGTAATTAATCCAACCACTTTGCCACGCCAAATAATATTGAAACTAGGCACTATTAACTTAGTATAAATTTGATTAAATTGAACATATTCAGGTGAATTTTGCACTAATTTCAACAACACGAAATTATCTTTTAGTATATTAGTAATATTTTGATCAATAAATCTATCAAGGAAATTAGAATCAACCCGGTTGTCTCTGTATAAATATACAAATAAAGGTTTGTTGGAAGTAACAGTTGTTTGAACTGATTCTTGTACTGAAGTACTAAACAAGTTATCAATATATTGTGACATTGTTACTACTATTTGGTTGATGTTGTTGTTACGATTTGGTTGGGAAAAGGGAGGTAAATAGGTTTGCCAAGTTTTCTTCTCCAACTTTTAGTTTCGCTCACTCGTACAATCGGAATTAAAAAACAAAAAAAACTCCACATTGTAATCCTTAACACACACAAAATTTATATCATTCTACATGCAGGTATACACATTAATCAAACGACCAACTACTTCTCAAAAGACTACATCAGGATCAAATTCATTCAAGTCAAGTTCGATCTTTTGAATGTGTCCATATGTACTATTTAACAAGTCCTGTTTAGTTTGTTGTAATTTGTCTTGCTGAGACATTTTATATTCAACAAACAAAGTTTCATATTCATTCTCAATATAATCAATATGATTATTTAATTCTTCAATATGATTATTCTTTTCTTTAATTAATTGTTTTAAATATTTATTTTCAAATTTAGCTCGCGAAGATTCTTTCTCTAAAAATTCAATAATTTTATCAAATTTTGAAGGTTCCGTAGTGGTGGGTTTTGTCAATTCCATATGAGATAACTTTTCAGTAAGTACTTCAATTTCTTTCTTCAATGAACCAATAACTGTTTGATCAGATTTTTGTAATTCTTCCCAATTAACAGGAACTTTACTAAGTTTAGTTTTATTTGCTCTTGCTGCAGTTTTAATCTTTTTAACTTCGTTAGCATAATTTAATGTTTGATGAGTTTCTTCATAATCAACTGGAGAAACACAGAAAATCATACATGTTTTAGAATTACCTGATAAGTTCTCTTTTAAAATGTAAGTTAATATTGATTCTCGATAAGGAACAATCCCAGTTGTTTTATGATTATCCCTTCCAGCTAACAAACCAATACATCTTCCCAAAACAGTCAATGATTTATTAATCAAAGTTCCTTCTTTTATTCTATCTTGTTGTCCATATAACTTAGTCTTTCCCAATCTTTCGGACCCTGCGAGGTCCACTAATTTAATATTGGAAATCATTTCTTCAGCAGCATCACCTAAATCGTCTTCCGAATATGACTCAAATCTAGTTTGTTTCAACGTTAGAGTAATTATCGCATGCGAACGTGAACTCTTGTCATTCATACTTGTTTGTGCTGTTGATCTTGAATGATTTCCTTTATTAAGTAAATTCAAAAAATGAGGATAATCTCTTACAGAATGTTCTTGAACATTTTCAACATAAGGACCAGTCAAGGGATGTTCTCGAACTTTACATTTCTGAGAATGATTCTCACCTAATAAATCTCGAACTTGTTCATTATATATTTCCATATATGAGAATTTCAATTCACAATTAATCTTTTCATTTACACAAACTTCCATTTGTTTTAAAATATCCTTAATAAGTAATGGGATTATCCCTGGTTCCTGTCGATTCCCCATCATAGTATATGTCTTTCCTGAACTTGTTTGTCCATAAGCTAATAAACAAACATTATATCCCTCAAATAAATGGGACAACAAATCAGGACCAGTTTGTTGATAATATTTCTTATTGTCAACATAGTTGTCGTCACTATTGTTAAATGACCAAATACATTCATCAAAGAAATATGTCTTAGTTTGATGTTCTTCAAGCGTGTTTCTCCCAGTATCTACACCAAGTGGTTTAGGTATTTGAAGAATTGTTTTAGTAGCTTCAGGCATGGAAAGTAAACATTTTGTATCTCCATCTTTCTCTCGTGGTAATAAAGGTCTTACTCTAACTGAAACCTTGATATTATTAGAATCATTCAACATTGCTTAATAGTTGAATAAGAATAAATCAAGAACTTCAAAGTAAATTTATAAATGTAAACAAAAACCGGATTTCCCCATTTGTTTATTGTATAACGTGACTGCAACCCGGAATAATTTTTTCAACCGATGATGAGCAGATATATTAAATCAAGATTACTAAGAGTAATACAGTAAACATATGTCAGACAAGGTTAAATTTCTTATCTTGAACCCATCTCCTGAAGATCTTGATAAGGTATTAGTTAAATCAAACTTGCAATACTCCAAGAATGGTCCATTCGAAGCAACAATATTATTAGGTGATGTCCTTCCTTCTGGGACAAGTTTACCCAAGGTACAAGCACAAGGAAGTACATATTTCACTCAAGGTAAACAAGGAATTTCCGAGGCTATAGATGCTACTTCCTCGAGTATTGCCAAAAACTTGACATTTATGAAATCCCCTGTGAATGTTGTAAAATTAACCTCAGGATTGGTATTAATGATGGTTTCTGGAGATCCTCGAATCTCCAAACAAGAACTACTTGACCGAATTAAACAAGTGAATGTTAAAATTGATATATTGATAACATATGAATGGCCTCAAACCATAGCATATCTTGAACAATTGACACTTGTGGGAAGTGAAATTATAGACGAAGTAATCAAATTAGTTAAACCAAGATATCATTTCGCTGTGGGCAACGTAACTGGGAAATTCTTTGAATTGGAACCATTCGCTTGGGATTCTGGGGAAATTACGAGATTCCTAAGTTTGGCACAAGAAGGAACTGGGCCTAAATGGTTTTATGCATTTAGTTTAGGGCTTGTTCAAGAGGATGTTGCAAAATTACGTGAGAATCCATTCACTATGCAAACTAAAAAGAGAGAGTTTTTTGAAGATGAAACTCCCTCAACGAAAAAGAGTAAAGTCGTGTCACCAGATTCATGTTTCTTTTGTTTGGGTAATCCTAAAACTGAAGCTCATATGATTGTATCAATTGGCACTCATGCATATTTAACTATTGCCAAAGGTCCATTAACTAGATCAAATAGAAACTTGCATTTCTCAGGACATGGAATATTGATACCTATAGAACATATACCGTGTATTAGATTCAAGAATGTTCCTATTCAAGACAGTCCTATTTTCAAAGAGATAATGAATTACCAACATGCTTTAGTCAGAGCATTCTCACAGACACCCAATTATAGACTTGTATTCTTTGAAATCAGTCGATTAACAAATGTACATCTTAATATTCAATTCATGCCAGTTGAATATCAATTTCTTGGAAAATTTGCCTCGTCATTATCTTCAAGAACCAAAGCAAATAATACGAAATTCATAAAAAATCATAAATTGAATTTCCAAAAATTTATAAATATACAAGATCCTGAATTAATCAAAATAATGAATGAATCAGATTATATTATGTTTACTATATGGAACACCCCTACGGAACCCGAGATACATATAACTGAACTTGAAGATTCTTCTAAACCTATAGATATACAATTTCCCAGAAGAGTTTTAGCAGATACATTAAATTTACGTAATCGAGTATATTGGGATAAATGTCAACAACCAAAAATCAAAGAAATTGAAGATTGTGAAGAATTTAAAAAATTCTTTCATAATTATGATTTTACAATTTAAGTCAATTCCAATACACATTTGGTACATCCACAATCGAAAAACCATTCTTGTAATTGTTTTCTTCTAATTTCTACATTTTCTTCAAGGAAGTTCCCATAATTTATACATAATTCTTCTGAAGGTAGGATATCTCTTAATGTGGTAAATGTTAATGCATTGCCAATTCTCGTTTTAATAAGATTTGGTGAACATGAATGATTGAAAAATGATGCTGATGGGTATACTCCAAATCCCAAAAATTCTTTATCTTCTTTAGGATCAGAAACTTCTGACCAAATTCCAAATGCATTAGATAAGTTTTTACCTATAATACACCTTATTTCATAAATGCTTATAAATGGATGTAATTCTGGTGTACATGAAAGTTTAAGGAATTTATAGATATTAACATAGGAATATAACAAATAAGGATATTTCTGTATTTTTTCTAATTCTGTTGATTGCAAAGTATTAAAATATTGTAGCTCCATTTTATTCTGTTCTGCTGGTTTAGCATCGGGAAAGAAATCATAGGAAGTTGTATTTTGTTGATATTTATACATACTGAATATCACTCCTACGACATAATTAATTTCTAAATATTCACTTTCATCGATCCTTGGAATTAAGTTTTGTCGTTTAGATGGTTTCATATAATCCAAACTATCTTCCCATTCTCTAACTTTCCCCCATTCCTGTACTATTCCCAAATTCTTAGGTTCTTTAAGTTCAACTTCCGGTTTCTTCAACCCTTGTAAATAATTTCTTTCTATAATCAACAAATTCTTTAAATAAACCCCATCAACATCCTCTCTCACAAACACATCTCGACATTCCTCACTACAAAACCCAATCGAACAAACTTGTTTGCCAAACAGTTGCGAAAGTTTTACTTTCCAAGTTTTCCCATTGTCATACTTGAAGCAATAATGACATACTTCTTTCTTGAATGGTTTCGCTATTGATGAACTTATAGGTGATGCACATCTATGTATTATTGTTCCTTTCGGTATTTCCGATTTTGCAAAACATCCACGACCACCATATATAGTCTTACCTATACTGAATAACGGAGATATAAGTTGTAATGTAGATTCAGGATAGTCAATCAAAGTTAACTCATCATTCAGTAATATCTCTTGCAAAGCCATACTTTGTATATAAGGTAAAAAAACGTGCTTACCCCAAAGTTGAACCATCACCTCTTCGCAACTAAAAAACTGTCAAAAGAAAATAAACTTTTTTAGGGTTCAAAATAATCCTGCACGTTACAAAGTTTATTGAAGTTGCAATTGTTGATATACATCACTATCAACTTGTTCCAAGAAATCATCAATACCTTCAAACAATTCACTAATATCCACATCTTTAACTCCTTCAAACTGTAAAATTGGATCATTATTGTCTTCATCAGTAGGAAACGCTTTTGATGCCGTTTCCACACTAAATAATGTATTCATATCTTTTTGTATTTCATCCAATTCCGTAAAATCAGATACTAAATTATCTAAATTTTTCAATTTTTGTAAAGACAGTTTTGCACTTGAACAACCATTTGACATTGTTTTTAAAATCTTTAATCCTTTACGTAGAAATAATAATGTAGTTTCTGATCGATCAATTTTCAAAAACACAAGAATTGTAAATAAGGAAATATTGCAAAAATTAATGTCAGTACATGAAAAAAGTCCCAATTTATTATGCTTATCTAATTCTGACAATAATTCAATCGTACAAAACGCCGCATCAATACAGATCGAGGATAAATGATCAACAAAAGCTGATTCATAATCACTTTGCTCAGCTAACCTTTTAAAATTATCAACTTTATACAACAAAAATGGTTTCCCAATATATATTTTCGCCAAATAATACGTTAAGTTTAAATGAATGTTACCTCGATATAGTAATGAGTTGGGATCTAACCTATCAACTTGAGAATATTCTGGGAAATTAATCTTGCATTCTTCAGCATCCTCAACTAATTTTCGAATTATCTTGGGATCAATAGAAATTCTCGCTTCAAAATCCTTGTTTCTATTTCTTGGAGAATATAATTCTGCGATCTCTCGAAATATAAAGTTTAATTGAATCATTGAAATTTGACTTAAATAATTTGAATACCCAAGACTATTATATAATTCAGGTATATCTTGAGGCATATCCACAGTTATATCATCAGGAGAAATCGTTTCCAGTTTCCCTAAATTTATACCAAATCTTCTTTCCATGCTGTAACAAGACCAAAATAACCGTTTAAATACTTCTTGATCTACAATTGAATAATCTCTATAAGGTTCTTTAAGGTATAGTTTATTAGCAATAGCAATTTCAAGGGCAAGATTCATAAACAAATATCCACCATCAAACAGTTGAAAATTTTCTAATTTATTTGTCGTCATGAAAACTCCAAACACTAATAATCCTTGAATACTTTCAATTGATTTTTGATCAATTAAAAATCCAGCAAATGGCAATGCCGCATAATAATAAATCAATCCAGGACTTGTATCTAACACAAAATTTGGAATTGGTTGGTTATCATACATATACTCAAATCCACAAGAAATAGCCATCATTCCTAGTAGAATCACTAAAGTTGGCCAACAATGAATAAAGAATTCTAAATCCAACTCTCGTCTCTTAACTAATATTTCCTCAACCTTTCTATGGAAATCATGATGGTGAACATAGAAATAATTGGTTTCACAAATATGTAAATATATATTAACTAATTTTCTAATCTTGTCATCATCGGGTAATACTGCTACAGCATCTTTCACTAGTGATAAAAGATTTGCTCTAACAAACTCCTTGTTGTTGTATAAGAAAGTTGTTTTTGAAAGTTCGGGTTGAATAAGTTCATGGGAAGATTTTTGAATAAAATCAATAAAACTTTGGTCCGTAGTTGAAACAAATACTTGATTGATGTTTTTTAAAGTCTCTGACTTGACAACTGTTGTAGGGGAACTTGGTGTTTTAGAAGTTTCTACATTCTCAATAGTTATGGGAGTACTGACATGAGGTAGTTTCAGTTTGTTTATACAAACTTGTTTTTCAAATTCGTCAATATTCTTGCGTAAATATTCCAATGATACATCAGGGAATAGGAATTGAATTATTCGTTCAAGTTTGCAATTGTAGGCTTTGACATTGTTGTATTGTTGTCTAGAATTGTTAGTACAAAAAAAAGAAGGATTCATCAAGCTAAAACTTTGTAATACATACTTATAGTCCAATGGGTTCAAAGGTATATCTCTTGGAGTGATCGTACACTCTTTCTTTAAACTGGTACATTTTATACATGGGAATCCTCCTTCGCATTTTACCTTTCTTGATCTACAACGATCACAACTTGTAAATGTTAGTATATGTAAACAGTTCTGAATAAAAATGTTATACTTACGCCGCAGAAACTCTCTTTCTAAGATTTAAAGGAATAATCTTTCTGGTTCTAGTTTGAATTGCCATAGTTTTATTCTTGTTTACTTAAAGGAAGCTTTGTCCATAAACCGAATAATTCTTTTGGTGCGCGGAAGAAGGGACCCGAGACAAGACACTACAACACATATAAGCGAAATTGGGTTAGTTTTACAACAAAATTAAATAATATTAGTATATATAGAATAAACACATCTTAGAATATCCAGCCAACACATTTCTCATATACCCATTCTTTATCGTATTTCTTGCCTTCAGCTTCTCTAAGAGCTTTTCTTTCGGCATCTTCAGCTTCATATTGTTCAAATTCAGTATCAACAACATCTCTAAAAGTTTGTAAATCAGCTTCATGGGATCTAATAATGCTGGTTTTGTACCAGAATTTGTATCCAAAATACATACTGAGGAAAACTGGCAAAACAATATATCCAGTAATGAAATTCTTATAACCAAATGGTTTTCCCAAGAAAACAGTAAAGTTCTTAATCAAAATAATCAAAAGACAAATGGATAATGCAAGATAAGATCCATATGGTTGGAATGGAGATTTGTAAGCCAAGTCCTTATCTCTGTCAATACCTTGAGCTTTACAAGCTCTCATGAACTTAATATGAATAACAAGAATACATGACCAAGCAATTAACCCAGTTAAGGAAACAACATTAACGAAATAAGTGAAAACTTCAGCTGCTCCTGAGGATACAGTCATATATGATAATAATGTGAAAAGGAAACTTAATAAGATACCATAGTATGGAACACCCAATTTATTAGTCTTGGTGAAAAACTTTGGAGCATAACCTGCAACAGATAGCGAGTAAACAGTTCTTGAACAAACATACATATCTGAATTTGCAGCAGAAAGAACGAAAAGTAAGATACATGCATTAATAACATGATCTAACCCATGGATCTTGGCATTCTTAATAGCAATAACGAATGGAGAAGCAGATGCAGTATTACCTGATGCACTTAATAATAATGGATCCTTTGGTGAAACACACATACCAAGCCAGAAAATAGATAAGATGTAGAATACAACAATACGGTAAAAAGTTAATTTGATAGCTTTTGGGATAGATCTTCTTGGATTTCTAGTTTCACTAAATGTAATACCAACCAATTCAGTACCTAAATATGCAAAAACAGCAGTAACTAAAACAGAAACAAAGGCAACAAATCTACCTTTTGGACCTTCAATTTCCAAATTCTTTGATGCATCAATATAATGTAAGAATGCTCCAGGATTTTTCCAATATCTAAATCCAATTCTATCACCTGTTGGGCCACCTCCTAAGGCAATAATCCACAACAAAATAATTAACCCAACACAAGTCAACACTTTTAATGTAGATAACCAAAATTCAATTTCTCCGAAAAATCGAACACCTAATAAATTAACTGCTAAAATAATAACCAAAAAAATAGTAATCCATACTCCAGGATTTAATTTATCTTTACTTATCCAATATTGCACTGTCAATGAACCAGCAACTAATTGATTAGCAGGAAGAATCAAATATTTGAATAAATAAACATAACCACAAGCGAATCCAAGAGCATCATCAACATAACGTTGACAATAATTGGCAAACCCATTTAATGGAACAAAAGTTGCAACTTCACCTAAACCACTCATGACCATAAACACACAGAACCCAATAGTAGAATATGCCACTAAAATAGCACCAGGACCAGCAGTTCTTAATGCGGAACCAGTACCAATCAATAAACCAGTACCTAAGGCACCACCAATAGCAATCATAGTAACATGACGTGAATCTAAAGCTTGTCTCAATTGATGACCATCATGTAATTGAATTCCTGAAGGATTAGATTTTTCAACGTAAAGATCATAATCGATAGTGTGACGACTAAGTACTTGTTGTAAATTGTAACCGTCTTTTTCAATATCCAGAGTTTCACCCATTATTGCAAGTTTTTTTTTGCAGTAATCTGGTAGCTGAGAAAAAAAAAGTGTAATAAATAGATAAAACTAAAAAATTGGGGGATATCAGATCAGATATAAATAATGATCGCAAGAAAGCTGAAAGATAAAGGTTAGAAGTGACAACTTACCCACCGTTTAATCATACAAAACAAAACAAAAAAAAAAGAAAAAAAGAAAGCTAAAAGGCTAAAATTTCTGATACGAGAAAAATGTACCACAAAAAAAGCGTAAATAACAAAGATGAAGTGGCATAGACGTCTACTTAGAAATTAACTATTCGGAAATTTCAGGAAGTGTTCATCCCCTACAACAATTAGTCTGTCCCTCCTAACAAAATTCTTCCGCCTAAACTTCACTCATTGTGAGTTTAATGTGGTGGTAACTCCGCCTGATAGGAAAAATGGTTGGTGATTTCTTTTTATTTGTGGTGGTTACCAAGAATTTATTATTTATAAATTAAGGGACAAATGCATAATTAACTAAGTGTCAGAATAAAGAATTTTTTAAAGACTCTTAACCTAGAAAATAAAAAAAGAAATGCCTTAGATTTGAGCGGTTTGCCGTGCAGCTTTTTTTTTACCTAACAAGAATACCAAAATGATACAAAGTCGGCATAAGCCTGGAATGTTGGCTTAATTTCGGAGTTTCGTATATTCAAAATTGGAAACGCAATTAAAGTTCTTGTCCCGAGCCAGTAAGTACAGACTCATCTGTAAACCATGTTAATTTCATGGATTAATAACCTGTTTCATAGATAAGCAAATAACAATCTAATACTAAATGTGATAATTTAGGTCACGCAAGAGAAATAGAAATAATACCACTCGTAAAATAACAAAAATATTTTGCGTTTTATGTTAACATATGATATATTGAAAAAAAAATAACACAGCTTTTTTTTTAATTGGAATTACCCTACGCCTTCCTCGCTATTTTTCCTAACCGTTTCTTCTATTGGGAAGAACAAAAAGAAACCACCCCTCCCCCTATAAGGCCTTTTTTTGAGGCTTAAAAAATACTGCGATTGGGGTTATTTATGTAGAATTTTTTGTGATGAGTTAGACATTTGTGGAAGTATAAGATGACTAAGTGGTGGAGAGGAGGGCGGTAAAGTCTAAACAATATCAGGTGCCAACAATTTTGTGTTTCTCCAGCTGCAAGAAAGGCAAATTCTTTTTGCCAGATGCCCCTATCGAGTCAATTTAAAACTGAGGTGATATTGAAAACAAACTTTTTGCAGGATTCTGAAAATACCAATAAGATTAATGGTGAGATATTTGCAAGGAACAATCTTATCGTTTAGAGTCTTGACAGAATTAATGCCCAGAGTTTTTTTTAAAAATTATTATAATTGTTAGTGTATACAGTACATTTTCTATAGATACATGTTTCAGTCAACATTGTCATTCATTTTAAAAAATAAATCATTGTTTGAATAAACTTTTAATCGCCTCGAAATTTCATTTTTACTACCTATGTTTGCTTCACAATGAAATTATGTCAAAGTACCCCAAGGCTACATCACAACATATTTGACATCAAACATGGAAAAAACCAATATATTCGTTCATAATCCCCTCATGATCACTGAAAACGTTGCTACCCCACCGACACTGGTGGGGGTGGGGTTGGCCATCGCTACTCCGGGGTTACTATTTCATTTTAAGTTTTAAACAGTTGTGTGTGGGGGGTATATTATTTCTTTTTCTTTTTTTTTTAAAAAAAATCTTTTTTTTCTACAATAGAATGCCTTGCTTAATTTTTGATCCGTATAGCGTCAACCCCATGCTCCACTACTCCCCACAATTCAAACAACTATTGTCTCGAAATTGCATATACAGGCAGTTATTACTTTTTAGTTTAAGCTTTATATATTTTTCTTGTCAATTACGTAACCCTAACTAAAACAGAAATGAGAAATTTTACGTCCAAGAACGAAAAACCAATTCTGGCTTCTTTCACAAGTTTCTTCAAATTGAATATCGGCTTCCTCCTCTAAATCAATCTGTTCCTTTCCTGTAGTTATATCTGCTTCCATATCTGTTCTGAAATGTGTCTTTTTAAACACTTTCCAGAATATAAACAAACAAACATATAATACAGGGGCAAAATAAGATGTGAATAAATTAGCCACAGAAAATTGTCCTGGGAAGAAAACCCAAAATCCATTGAAGAATAACACTAAAATATTTAAAAACAATCCAAAATAGGTAAAATATGGATGAATGAGTTTTGGAGCTAAATAATATTGATATTCACCCTTTTTAAATTCAATACCTGTTTGTTTAGGATAAACTTTTCTAAATTTGAAATAACACCACCAAATACAAAGATAAGTACATAACAAACCAGTTGTCGCCAAGTTAACAAACCAGTTGAAAACTGTGGCAGTAGAATTGGATACACTTAAAAATGATAATAACCCAACTAATACAGACGCAATAACGCAATATACTGGTGCACCATTTGGTAAACATTTGGAAAAGAATCTTGGCAAATATCCCGCCAAGGCTGCACTATAAGCGCATCTTGTAGCACCATAGAAAAACCCATTACCACACGACCAAGCTGAAGCTAAAATACAAACATTAACCACAGAATCTAAACCATGAACACCAACATTTTTAATACCAATAACCCAAGGAGAAGCAGCAGCACCAGTAGCATTTGTATCAATTGCATGTAATAATGTAGGATCATTAGAAGCGCAAAGGGAATTTAAAAAGAAAATCCCACCAAAATAAAACAAATAAATTCTAATATAAGATCTTTTAGCAGCTATTCCAACTGATTTTCTAGGCATTTTCATTTCGGAAGCACATAATGCTAATAAATCAGGTCCACCACATGCAAAAGCAGCATAAATCAATACATTCCAGAAACCTAAGAATTGACCAGTCGATCCACTTACAAGGAATGGTTTTACTAATCCACCTTCTTTCCAATGTTGGAAACCATAGGCATTACCTTGAGGATTACCACCGCACATGGAAATCAAGGAAAAGAACATTAATCCCATGATTAAAATAACTTTAAGAATTGAAGATGAGAATTCAATTTCTCCATACCAATTAACCCCAACTAAATTAACTAAAAGATATGATACTAATGAAATA
>KI547134.1:824024-891335 GCA_000497715.1 Spathaspora arborariae UFMG-19.1A
TTTCAACATCTAATTTATCATTAAAATCATCGAAATCAGTAGTGACAATATGTTTTTCAGAAGATAATTGTTCAACATCAACTGTGATGTTGTCTTTTTTCTCTAGTAATGACATCTTGAGAGTATACGAACCAACAAGAACTAATAGCCTTAGGAGACCAGGAGAGCAGAGAGTGAAGAGGAAATTAAAACATATTTATAATTCGAAAGATATGTGTAGATATACCATGGAAGAACAATATAATAATCAAAAATCGGGGTAAAGTGCCTCTGTGGGAAATATTGGAATATTATTTCTTTCATCTATTGTTCTTCTATCTTAGCAATTCTTTTCACATTGAAAATTTATATTGGTTCTTATCTAATAAATTTTGACATCGGAATCTGTGGTTGAACAACGGTACTGTGCTTCTCTTGTATCAGGGTCAACTGTTTTATTTGTTGGTTAAACGCCTTATCAGACAGTTGTCCCTCCAAATTAATATATTTTCCAGATCTGAAGATTTATTCTTTTGCATTGATCTGAGGACGAAAGTTTCAAATATTTCTTGATGTGAGGAGGCATAAATAAAGTGGGGCTGGAGAAATCAACCATATCAATATGAGAGCAATTCTTAGCGCTAAAACCAGTTTCGCCTAACTTAATCAAATCTAAACTCTTAGAACTATGTAGATAAACCTTCATTTTGACAACCCGCTATCATTTTGTTATCTTTGTCAATATCAGATAGTGGGGGGGAGGGGGCGATCCGGAATTATATTTGTTTGACAACTCAAGAAAAATTCTGGCACGGCTTTTTTCTTATCCATGGTTCGCGGGATACCTAATTGGGAAATTCTTTGGAGGATCAAAGATAGTTAACAATGGGTTGATGAAATACTATGGGTATGCCCCCAAAGCGGCTTAATAAATTTTTTTGAGCCTCCACCATGTAAAAAGTGAAACATCACATAAAGTCGTATCATATGGGAAGGGTAACTTGTTTCATTAGCTGATAGGGAGAGTTTCAAACGTTTTATTGAAGTATTGCAGCAACTTTGGTTGTTTGGAGGATGTTCAAAAAGTGTAATTTTCTTTGTTGTAGATTACTGTAAGTATCTTGAATATTGCTTTATCCTAATTATTAGCATAGATCTAGCGAATTACAATAACTTGGTCTAGTGGTTCAAATTGTTCGAAATTTGATTCAAATTTGCTAAAAAAAAACTTGAGTTCTTTTCTCTCTATGTGGTTTTCCCTACTCAAGGAATATACACCATCAGAACTTCAAAATGTATTATTAAAAAGTATTTAAGCTTTTCAAAATGCTCTACGATGAGTTGTAAAAACAAGCAAACAAGCAAACAAACAAACGAGAAAGACACGAGTGGAATTTCCAAGCTGGGAGATTCTTAAAACCTATATGTCAAATTCTAATAACCGATAATGTCATGCTAGCAGAAACCCCCCTCACCTTTGTTTTGGCTGAAACATAAGATTCTAACCCACCTTTAGCCCACTAACTAATACGAACGTAAATCCAAATATCCATGATACGATAACTCAAATTCAAAATTTTGATACATAAACTTTTGCAACTCTTGTACTATCAAGGTTACTACCAAGGTAGCGCCGTGCTGAGATATTCACCCCAAAAGCATTCTCCGTTTCCTGCACCTGCCGATTCAGGAGAGGAATCAGTGAAAAATTGAAATACTCGTAAAAACTGACTAATTATGAATCACCAACATTAAACTTCAAAAAATGTCTAAATCAGTTAATGTTGCTATTATCGGTTCCGGTGTTGTTGGATCAGCTTTCATCAACCAATTGAAAAATTTAAAAACTGCTATTAAATATAATGTTATTTATTTGGCTTTAAACACTTCTGAAGCACTTTTCTCCAAGGATTATACACCAGTTGATTTATCTAGTTATTTAACTAGTGAATATCAAAAACCATTAAGCTTGGAAGATTTAGTTACTTATATTAAGGAATCAGGAAAACCATCTATCTTCGTTGATAACACTTCTAGTGAACCAATTGCCAATTTCTATCCAACTTTTATCAAGAATGGTATTTCTATTGCTACTCCAAATAAAAAGGCATTTTCTTCAAGTCTTAAGATTTGGAATGATATCTTCGATAGCAGTAAAGTTGAAGGTGCTGGGCTAGTCTACCATGAATCAACCGTTGGTGCTGGTTTACCTATTATTCTTCCATTAAAAGATTTAATTACTACTGGTGATAAAGTTATTAAGATTGAAGGTATTTTCTCAGGTACTTTATCTTATATCTTTAATGAATTTTCGACTACTGAACCTTCAGATGTTAAGTTTTCAGATGTTGTTAAAGTCGCTAAACAATTAGGTTATACTGAACCTGATCCAAGAGATGATTTAAATGGGTTAGATGTTGCTAGAAAAGTTACAATTTTGACAAGAATTTCTGGTTTAGAAGTTGAAAGCCCAACTTCATTCCCAGTTGAATCATTAATTCCAAAACAATTAGAAGGTGTTGAAAGCGTTGCTGAATTTATGGAAAAATTGCCAAATTTCGATAATGAAATTCAAAAGATTAAAGATGAAGCATTTGCTGAGAATAAAGTATTGAGATTTGTTGGCCAAGTTGATTTTGAAAATAACAAGGTTTCTGTTGGTATTGGTAAATATGGATTTGATCATCCATTTGCTTCTTTAAAGGGTAGTGATAATGTTGTTGCTATAAAGACTGAAAGATATCCTAACCCATTGATTATTCAAGGTGCAGGTGCTGGATCTGAAGTTACTGCTCATGGTGTTTTAGCTGATACTATCAAGATTGCTGAAAGAATTGCCAAATAGATTTCTATATACAGTACTAGGTAATTTGGGAAAAATATTGTTCTTTCCAACTTTCCTTTGCTTCTCGAAATATTTCTCGTAAAAATTCTTCATTTTGACATGCTGCTCTAAATTTTAACATAACCTTTTGAGAATCTAGCGTATTTAATTTCATTGAATTAGTAGTATTATCGTAATTTGGCATTGATGAATTGATTCTCGTTAAATGGATGTTGTTTGGTGCTAAGAAAAACCCACCACTTGTTCTTAATTCAATGATATAAGCTCCAGTTTTGTGAATAAATTGTGCATATTTAAAGGTAGGTTTACCCCAACTATAAGTGATGTCAATATTTTCATCCAGAAAGAATGAAGTTGATCTATTATCTAACAAGAATTCTAATTTCTTCAAGAAATATAAATGGAAATAATATTTGTTACAAGATAATATTATATCATCAACAAATTCAGGATCTTTCCAAGGATCAAGCAGTAATAAAACTTCAACAAATGAATGAAATGGACTTATTGTAGGCACAGCACATAATTCTTTCCAAGGAGTTTCAATTAATTTTAATCCATGTCGTTCACATAACCTTGACCAACCAGTAATTGTATCTTCAATAAATTTGGTCGTGGTATTAAGCCATTGTAATCTAATGTGGTAACAATGTTCAGGATTATGTACTCTATCATAATGAACTGTAACTAATTCTGGTCGGAAAGATTTCTTTAAAGGATCAACATCAAATTTAATTGATTTACTAAGAATGAATTTTCTTCGTGTTTTACTTCCTGAATCAGCCATCGAAGATGCTTCACTTTCAATATTTTTTGAAGGAATCTTTAAAAGTTTAGGCAATTCATCAATTCTTAGTAAATCATTATCTGATTTCTTTGGAGTAAGTGTTCCATCACGTTTACCACCAAACCAAGTTTTTCTTTTGCCATTTTCAAAATATTCATCTTCAAATCGATAGAAATAATATCCATCTAAAAGACCATGTCTCAGTTCAACATGCTTAAAAAGTCCTCTAGTCATAAGACTTTGTCCATAACTGGTTGCCTCTTCACGACTATCTATATCTTCAAAACATTCTAAGAGCCAACTAACTAATTCACTTCCTACAAAACAATCTAAATGTCGTTTAAAATGCCATGTTCTATCAAATAATTTTAATCCAGTAGGACTTTGCATTTCTTTAGCTAAATCAGTTAATTTTATTGATTTATCAAATCTAGCATTTTCAGGAAGCATTAAACTTGGTTGAGTTCCTGTCATATCATAATTATCTGCTTCTTCCTTTAAGAAATCATACAAGTTCCCAGTATAAAAGATAATATCAGGAATTCTTTCTTCTTTCTTTTTGGATTGAACATTATTCTTTTTATAAGTTCCTCGTTCAATTACTGCAATTAATTTTCTTAAACCTTCAACTCGAATTTCTTCAGGACTTAAATTTTCATTAGTTACAAAATAAGCATTTTTAGCTATATCTGTAGGTAATATAACAAATTTCATTTTATGAAATTCCTTTTTATTTTCCGGCATTGCATCATCAAATCCAGCAATTAATTGATCAAATTGATTCCAATTATATTTTTGAGGTTGTACAGTAATGGAATCAACCATAGTTGGGGTATAATCATCGGCATACCTGGTTCTAATTAAGGGGAAATAAGGTTTGATTTTAGTTTGTCCTAATGTTATTTTATGTTGTGTTGCCGCCATAGTCTCGGTTCTTCTATACAATTGGACATTTAAATTTCCACTGTAATCACAGAAAATTCTATGAATTTCATCATCTAACATCATATAAATTCTTGAACCTAAACAAGAATTCTCCGGGAAATATTTAATTATACTTTCAGCACTTCCAGCAGGTTTACGTTCCATTTCTGCTCGTTTAACTCGATCTCCATAACATATTTGAAATCCCAATAACAACCTTAATTGAATCATTTCTTTCATTAATTGACTAGTACTAGATAATTCCAAGTAATTTTCATAATTAAGGAAAACAGTATATATTTGAAATGTATAATCACTTTCAAGTTGTCTTGGACTAGGGAAAACTCCTGTAGCGATAGGCAATGCAGCTGGAGCTTGGAAAGATCTCCATTTAATCATTTTCCTTTGAGCTTTAGAAGGGAATACATTACTCCATCTACTAACTTGAGATCGAAGTAATACATTATTATTTAGTTCTTTTGAAGGATTTGAAATCGTCCACCAAAATAAATCAGTAGAATTCTCTAATTCAGGTTCAATCATGATGGAAGATTTCTTTCGATTTCGAAGAAGTTTCTTTTCTTCTGCACCAAGTGATGTTGAAAACAGTTGAGATTTCCGGGAAAATTTGTCATCAGTAGGGGACAGTGGAGCTGGTTTTAAAAATTTATCAGATTTTATAATTCGAGGAAGTGTTTCACTTTTAAAACTAGTATCTATTGTTCTTAATGTCGGAGTCACGCTTCTAACTGAAGGTACTCCAGAACTTGGAGGTTTACCTTCAGTATTCTTATTTAAAGTGTACAATGTAGATAATGCAGAGACATCTGTATTTGGTCTTGCAACTGTCCCTACTGCCGCTGAAGTTGAAGTGGTACTATCAGAAGGAATTAAAGCAGGACGAGGATTAAATATTAATGAAAGTGTAGCATTTGAATCTTTTACAACTGGGGGAGGAGATTCAAATTTTGATTCAGTAGTAGTCGATTTAAAATTTGGTGGTTGATCTTTAGGCATATCATGAGTTATAGGTTTAAATATATCTTCATCATAATCATCCATTACATCAAGTAAAGATTTTTCAGCATTATTACTTACATGGAATCGAGGTATCCTTGCATCATTAACTTCATTTTCCATAACTCCCATCATTTGTAATTCATATATTTTACATCGAGGTATCCATTGTCCATTATTACTTGATTTATCATGATAAAATGAAATATCACACCAATTAGGTACACAATAACAAACTTTCCCCTCCTTTAAATATCGAAATAATGGTGTAACATGTAATGGAGGTTGACTAAGACAAATTATATCTAAACTTGTATCAATACTAGTAATTTTCTTGCTTGTTTCTAAAAGTAAATCATAATCCACATCAAATAATCCTGTTCCTGCAGTAATCATCATGAAATGACTTAATGAATGTTTCAAATCTGTATTTCTAAATCTATCAATTAATAAAGTTAACCCAACATTAACTGCTTCAAGGAAGTTACCCTTCACCGAAGGTAACGATTGTCCTTCAATTGTGTAATAACGCTCTTCTTGTTTATTCAACATTATATCTCGTTTAAAATTAGCAAATTCCAATCTTAAATTAGCCATTATTCTATCCCAATACAAGATATTAACTTGATCTACGACAACACGATAATAATCACGTCGATTAGGTGGTCGTTCACCTTCTGAAAGGATAGTCCAAGGTATATCGGTTAAATCAACACTGGCAAATAATACAATAGTTATTGAATGATGAGTATTTTTATCTCTCCATCTTCGGAAAATCTTGGGGAATAAATTATTAACTAATTTATGAAACATAATTTCCCCACTTTCTTCAAAATGCCACATTTCCAGAGATAATTGAATTAATACTGTTAGTTTAGCACTTTCAGAACGAAATATAATTTTAGTATCTTGACTAATATATCCTGAAAATACCTCTTTTCCATTTTTATACATATATTTGATTATACCAGTACGATTACTTAAATAAGTTAATCTTTGTTCAATATATCCACAAGTCCCCACTAAACCACCTGAGAAATTCCACATTGAATCACGAGATAAATTAACATCTTTGATGAAAATTTCTACTAATTCAACAGTGACATCTTCTACTTTCGGTATTTTTGTAATTTGAACTTGACTTCTTGCAGGTAAATCAAGTAAATTTTGCAAAGGATTTGATAAAAGAGAAATTTGAAATTTAGATTTAGCTTGGGTTGTTGTCGTGGTTGTTGTTGTTGTTGTTGTTGTTACTGTTGAAGGTTCAATCAGCATTGGTTCACTTGTTTCTTCTAAATGTTCACGTAAATTATGTTCATTTACAACAAATATCAACTTTTTATTCTTATTCTTTTTACTATCCATTGTATTTAAAGCTTGTAGTTGAAATACCTGTCCTATTTGAGCACCTCCTGGGAATGCACTTGAATCTATAATTATATCTTCAGAACTAGCTCGTAATTCATGAAACCAAACAGTTAATTGAATAGGATACTTATTTTCACCTGTGTTTACTGGAACAGTATTGGAAGATGGATTCTTAGATCCAATTCCAGGTGGTAATACAGCAACAGTGGCTGGTCTCGGTTGTGTACTATCTAATTCATGATTGTTTCGTCGTCCAACAGTAATTGTACTGCCAACTTTTCTATTCATATAATTTGATTGTGAATTGTTTGTGACTACACGAGATAAACCAACTGTAAGTGTAGCATGACTAGCAGCTGACATTTGTCTTTTGATTGATCTTGTAGATGATGCAGAAGAAGTGTTGCCAAGGGAAGCACCACTTGTAGTATTTCGTAGAAGAGGTTTATTCTTTGAGTTCGAATTAAACATGTTAACATTAGTAAAGGATTGTGGTTAGCTAATATAGATAACTGGTTAAGGAATGTGCGAAGAACAACTCAATTGATTAAACCCTGTTTGCAGCACAGAATCTTTTAAAGATCCATAAAGTGGTAATTCTTTTTTTTTCAAAAGCCATTTGGGAAACAAACAAAAAGAATAAAGAACCCCACAGCGCTACCAAATATGACGTCAGTAAGGAGATAACCTTAATAGTTAACGTTTACTACAACACTAGTTTACTACAGGATAATTACATTCTATATTTAACTATGTATATATCTCTTTAATACAAATTCATCAATAAACCATTTATGGAAACTATAATCTCCAGCTAATTCAGGATGAAATGAAGTACCTAAAATATGTCCTTGTTTAACAGCAACAATTAATTCATGATTATGACTATCAAAATTTTTTAAACTGTATAATACTTCAACAGGAGCATGGTTGATATATGTATTTTCTGTTTTAATTATTCCTTGTGTATATAAGTGTTGTTCTACTTCTTGAACATTTGACAAAATCCGGGTAACAACAGGTGCTCTTATGAAAACAGTAGGAAAATTGGTACATCCAGATATAAATGAACTAAAATCAAGGGGTTGTTCAAACGAATTCAATTGTCTTCCAAATGCATTTCTACTAACTTCAATATTAAGTCCTCCTAAAATCTTTTGATTTAATTTACCATTAATTAATTTTCTGGATAAGAAAATCATTCCTGCACATGTTCCCCATACACTTTTAGATTCATCAGATATAAATTCATATAAATGCGGAAGTAAATTTGTTCGTTCAGCAATATATGAAATTGAAGTACTTTCACCACCAGGTATAACTAATGAATCACATTTATCAAGTTCTTCTTTTGTTTTAACTTCAATTATTTTAAACTCATATTCAGAATATTCTTGTGGGTTTTCAAGTAAAAGTTCATTAAAATAGGCAATATGCTCTCTAAATGCACCTTGTAAGGCCAACACGCCAATAACTAATGATTTAGAAGTAGTCATGGTAATATCAGTAAATGGAGAAAAAGAAAAAGAAAAAGAAAACAAGAGAACTTCCTAATGAGATTTTCATACAATCGATTAATACAAGCGTTCAATGGCTGTTGTCACAACAAAAGTTAACCAAAAAAAAAAAGATATTTGTGGAGAGGAAACTCCAGTGAATAATTCTTGTTATCTTTGTTGAAAATTTTTTGACTCTGAAATTTGCCATTGCGAAAATGAAAAATTTCAAAAATTTCAAAAATGATCTAGGGTCTAAGGGTCTAGGGTCTTGACGATACAGTGATATTATTCATCAAATACGAACATTACTCATTCTTGGCTCAATGCCAAGTAAAAAAAAAAAGCTCCAACTGGTTCAGTCGTGTTACTTGCCATGAGGCTTTTTGCTTGAAAATAGAACGTCCTATTTTTAGGTGTGTTTGATTGTTATCTGGAACACAAAAAATCAATTGGGGCTAGAACAATCAAAATTATTTTCTTACTCAATTATCATTTCAGTCTACGTAAATCTCTCTTAGCGCATATTCTGATTCTAGCCTGTAAATATACTCACTTCCCCTCCCTCCACCCCGACTCCCCCGAAGAAGGAGTCATTTTCAATGTGACTAATACCTTAAGAAGTCAATGTTCTCTTTACCTTTACAAATCTAACCTTATTTTTTTGTCATATCGTAACTTCCCCTTGTGATCTTCGATTTGAGTACATGTGAGAAACTCAGTCTTTATAAATATTGATAAAATTCCAGGACCAACTTCTTTCTCTTTCTCTTTCTCTTTCTCTTTTTCCTTTTCCTTTTCTTTTTGCAATTGACTTAAAAATCATGTCTCAATCTCAATCTCAATTTAAAATCAATGCTGGATTGGCTCAAATGCTTAAAGGTGGTGTAATTATGGATGTTGTCACTGCTGAACAAGCTAAAATTGCGGAACGAGCAGGAGCATGTGCTGTAATGGCATTAGAAAAGATTCCTGCTGATATGAGAAAATCAGGTCAAGTTTGTAGAATGTCTGATCCAAAAATGATTAAAGAAATTATAGAAGCTGTTTCAATTCCAGGTATGTAACAAACACAAAGAGATTGAAGGAATTGAATTGTACTAACAATTAATAGTCATGGCTAAATGTAGAGTTGGTCATTTTGCTGAAGCACAAATTTTAGAAGCTTTAGAAGTTGATTATATAGATGAAAGCGAAGTTCTAACTCCAGCTGATAAGCAAAAACATATTCCTAAATCAAATTTTAAAGTTCCATTTGTTTGTGGTGCTAAAGATTTAGGCGAAGCTTTAAGAAGAATTAATGAAGGTGCAGCTATGATTAGAACTAAAGGTGAAGCCGGTACAGGAGATGTTTCTGAAGCTGTCAAACACATTTCTATTATAAAACAAGAAATTGAAGAATTATGTCAAATATCTAGTGAAGCTGAACTTGAATCATTAGCTAAGAAGTATAGAGTCCCAGTTTCTTTATTAAAAGAAGTTAAAGAATTAGGTAAATTACCTGTGGTTAATTTTGCTGCTGGTGGTGTAGCAACTCCTGCAGATGCAGCATTATTAATGCAATTAGGTTGTGAAGGTATATTTGTTGGTTCAGGAATTTTCAAATCTTCAAATCCTGAAAAATTAGCCAGAGCAATTGTTAATGCAACTACTCATTATAATGATCCTGTTAAATTATTAGAATATTCTACAGATTTAGGTGATTTAATGGGAGGTATTGCTATTGGAACAATCAAAAAAGATGAAAGATTATCTGAAATTGGATGGTAGGAACATAAAAGCTGCTGTATATAGTCTATAAAAATACTTCTAACATTACATAAAGTAAAACCCAATTTAATTTAAGTTTGGTTGATCCTCCAGTTATATCAGTTCCATTTATAATATATTTGTAATTATCTAAAGGTTGTGGCATAATATCATATTGCATTAAAGCTTGAAAATCCCATTCAATAGTAGATTCAGTTTTCCAACACCAAAAAATCCAACCTTGAGTATTTGTACCATATTCATATAATTGCATCTCTATAAATTTTCTATAATCTTTCTTTTGTTGCTTGGACCATTTTTTAACATTGGACCATTTAGAACATTGTCCCTCACTTGTTTTGTTTCCATATGGTGCAGTATCTTCAAATCTTGTACCTAATCCAATTCCATTTAACCACATAGCACAATCTGTCAAAGCAGCTGACCATTCGCCCACTATGGCTGGGTTCTTTTCTTTACTTATAGATTGAGCATAATCTTTAATGTTTTGTAAATGTACAGTTATATTCAGATGTACAGAATCTGCAAAAACTTCATAATGATGATGATCTATAACTACATTAGTAAAATTGGAAAATTTAGTTATAGTTCGATTAGTAGTGCCATTACTTACTTTTACTTGAACTTTCCCCTTGGCTAAGAAATCATCCCAACCGCCAATAGGTTGAAAGGCATCATGAAACATGATTGTATTAGGAACATCTTGAATCAGACGTGCATCGTTATAGGTATCAATATAAAATGCCTTTAATTGATCCATAGATAAGGCAGGTCCATAAGGTTCATTCAAAACTTCAATACCTATGATTGTATCACGATATTGTTCAGCAAAATCTCCAGTACCATATTTCTTATAAATCTGTTGTAAAATTTTTACAGTTAAATCAACATATTCAGTTTTATTTTGCCAACCAGGATATCCTATATCTCTTAATCCTGAATTATCAAATCCATTTTGCGTATTTGGAGCACCATGTAAATCAATCAATACTTTTAAATCGTTGTTTTTACTCCATTCAATTGCTTTATCCAAGTAATCTTGAGCACCTGAAACATATGGATCATCATCCATCATTTCAAATGACCAATATCCAATTGGAATACGAACTAAATTCAATCCAGCTTGTTTAATTAGTTTAAAATCAGTCTCATTGTAAAATCCATCCCAATGATCAGTCAATCTTTGTAAAGCTTCTTGTTTACCTAATTTCTTACAATAATGATATTCATCCACAGGTATATCATTTTCACTTTCACCTTTCTCGAGAGAATCTAAAAATAAAGTAGGGGTAATATATGGTTCAAGTACTAACCATCCACCAATACTAATCCCCTTGTATTGGAAATTGGATGAGTTTGAGGCGAGAACTTGTAATATCCAACAGGATATCAATAATAAACGAATGTTTAGCATGTTGAAGTATAATACTTTTCCTTAATCTACGTACTGCAATCTATAATATATGTCAAATAATTTGACAGATGTATCGCAACCAGAGAATGTGTATATATATTCTAATCCAAGCTGCGGACGTGCTAATATTTTTTTTTCACACCTATAATTATACTGAAAATAGCTAGTATTAAGAGGGAGTCTTTTGTTTTCTACTATTAATTATAAGATCATGCTAGGTAGTACGTTAAATAATATCTATATACAATACATGGGACGTAATACATCAAAGACGAAACAAAAAAAAAAAGAAGGCAAAAGGGAAATATTTACTAGAATTGACACCAAATATTTTTCTCTCTAGGTTTCAGTTTAATCTAAATCTTCTTCAGTTGGTGGAGCTGGAGCAGCAGGTCCTTTATTTAAAATATTTGAAACTGATGCAGGTGGATAAACAGCAATCATCATAACAACCAATTCATAAACATCTTCAGGAACAGTTTTTTGATAAATACCTAAAATATCCGTTGGATTTGGATAAACAGCTAATGCCTTATAGAAACAAATAGCTGCAGCAATTGGATCTTCTTTAGTTTTTTGTTCACCAGTAGCAACTTGTTCCATAAAGAATGCCTCTCTTTCAGATAAATCAGTTGGTATTGGATTGGCTTGTAAATCAGCAATTAATGCAGATTTAACTGATTCTAATTTAATTTGTTTAGTTTCTGCTTCTTTCTTTTCTTTTAATTTTTGTTGTTTATTAGCTCTCTTCTTTAATGCTTTTCTAAATTCTGAAGAATTTCTACGTTTATAATCAAAATAAACAGCATATCCAATAACAGCAGTAGCTGTAATCGTAGTTAATGTTAATACTTTATTGGCCATAGTAGATAAGTATAGTAAAGAATGATTTAGATCAACTTTATTCTTTTTTGAACTTTTATTAACGAAAATTTTTCTATGATTTTTGAGTAAATTATCACGACATTTATTCGGGATAAATGTCGTTTAGATCACATGTCCTTGATCACATGACTAAGACATACTTATGTAAGAAAAAAACATGAGAATTTTGATTGGGTTAAAAAAAAAAGTGAAAAGGGAATTGAAAAAAAGAATACTCTTCACACTACGAAAGCTTAGGTCTAAGTTAATCCATTGCATAATCATGTCTGAGCAACAACCTAATCCTCCATACCCAGACGCTACTTTTAAACTCAAGGCTCCTCTTGCCAATTTCAGTACAGGTTTTGGTTATGCTCCATTTACACCATTTAATACTAAAGAAGATACTAAAAAAGTATTTAGATCTACATTCTATACTGTAACTGGTGCTTATGTTTTATTATATATGTGGAGAAGAATAAGACTCAACTTAAGGTTGCCATTGGGTGTCGTTGGTGTCACTACTGTCTTCACTGGTTTCCATCATTCTCTTGGTAATCTTAGAGAAAAGAATGATTCATGGAATTCATTTTGGGCAGGTATTGTAGGGGGGATTACATATTATCAAGTTTTTCAAAGACGTGTTCCAGTTGGTAGACAAGTTGTTACAACTTTAATCTTGTCTTCCGTTGTTTCAGTTTTCGATAGAGCAAAAAATGCCCAACTGACAAGTTCGGCTGGTAGAGATTTTTCATATAAAACTAAATTAGAACTTGAAGCTGAACCAGAAAAACGTAAACAAGGATTTTGGGAAGTTTGGCAGAGAAGACCATTAAGTGATACAGTTGAACAATTAGGTATAGGTCGTGGTATTTTCAAACCATAAAAAAAAAGAAGTTGAGGTAATAGTTGTTAGTGTATATTATATATTGACGAAATGAATCATTTATTTACAGAGTTAAACAATCTTATAAGGATAGTCTAAAGTCTTTATTGATTTTAATTTCCATAATTTCTTTTTCTTTTTAGTTGTTACATGTTCAGCAAATATTTCATCACAATATTGTTGTTTAAATTTTCTAATAAATCCAGGATCCCATAATTCACTAGCAATTCCCAAATCTTTACAACACCTCATTAATGCATTACTTTTACAACCTTCCAATGCAGTAGTAACTTTTTCTTGACCTCCAAAATAATCTTGTTCACCTCGAGCAATACTAACTAAACGTCCATGACAAACTAATGCATATTCACGACTAATTTGTCCTGGTAACACCATTGATTCACTTCTTGGAGCCATTCCCCAGCCTCCAGGACCAAATGCTCTATTTAAAATTCGCCTATATTTAATCTCTGGAAGATAAAGTAATCCATCAGGTTTAATTTCAATGTCTTGAGGGTCGATTGGAGATAATAAAATATCAATTATTTCACGAGAGAATGGCTGTGAACCAAGTCCATGAAAAGAATCAGACCAATCTACATGATTTGAATTGACTGGTGATGGGCCCTGGTTTAAGGGAGCATCATGAAGTTTAAATACATCAGTATTATCATTGCTAGTCAGTTTGGTTTTTTCAATTGTATTGTTTGTTTCTGGAACTGGTGGCTGTTCGACTGGTTTAGTTGAAGATTTTGCAGCTATGGTAGAACTTGTTTGAGAAGCTTTGGCAGGAGTGCTAGAGCTTATTTTAGAAGTTTTCTTTAGCGGACTACCAGTTGATTTCTGATACCTAACAAACGCGTTCCTTCTTATAATTAATGATGATGGTCTTCCAATGATACAAGTAGATGCTTTTATCGTTCTGTACATATTGAATTGCCTGGAATATTAGTATTCTCGTCTCCTTTCAAACTCTTTTGCAAGGTTTTTTTTGGAATTGGATCCCAGGAACATTCAAAAAAATGTCTCGCCCTACCAAATTGTTGCAATTTGGTGAGGAATCAGAAGGTAGATAAATCAATCAAACTAAAAGAATATGTTTCACAAGATCAATTGCATATGCTTTTGGAATTTATTAAAATTTCCCATGTCATTGATAATGTTCAAGGTTAAATGGACACAAGTATGAATATACGAAGAAACTTTTAGTAGAAGAAAGTTAGCACTTATGTAAATGGAATGAAAAAGTTTCTTTTCACTAATTTTGTAGTGTAGAACGTTGAATGCAAAGGCATAAGTTAAATAATTTCTTATTGAGTTAGATGAGAAAATATCAATGGATGTACCAAATCTGGTATAGAAATAATTAGCGCTGGTTTGAATAATTGAATTTCAGATTGAAGCATCAACTGAAAATTTGGAATAAAAACTAGCTCACAAAGAAGGGTCTGAACTATGGGGAACAATATCGTTGACGCGTTTATATTCTTCTTTGAATATCATATAGTAATATGATTGGTACTTGAATTGAGACTAAGATAACGTTCATTATTGACATTGTTGTGTACTCTACCATTGACTTTTTAAGTAAAAAATAGAGTATTCTATATCTTCCTAACTATAACGGCATGTTCAAGAAATACATTTAGTTGATATGACCCCTTCTAGTTGCAAATGGGTTCCACTGAATTAAACTTTCTGAAACAAAATTGACAGCTTCATAATGCAACAGTTGTGAACAAGTTGTGAACAAGTTGTGTCGCAACTATCAAAAAACAATACAATTACGGTAGTATCATACCATATTGCAATTAATTTTCTATTGAAAGGCCTTGTAAATAAAACGCTTTAACGTAATACAAACAGATATCTCTGTATGAACGGTGACGCAACCAGTTAAATTGATACAACTCGGATATCTCTACACCTCTAGTAGATGATCATTCCATACTCACTTGAAACATGGCTTTTTTTTGCGCTGATGACAAATGCGCTTCGTAATAAACCTATTATTTCGGAACGGAATGTATGTCTGAATATCCCGACAATAAATCCCATCGTGGTTATAAATTAATATAAATAGCCAGTAAAAAGAAAGTAAATTATTCTGAATATTAAGAACCAAAATACACACACGGGATCAAAAAATGCCTAAATTTGAATCAAAAAAAGATTTTTGCAACCAAAACAATATCAATCAAGAAATCAACCAATTCTTGGTTGATTTTGCGTTCAAGAATTTAAGAAATATTCCCTTTAAACAAGATGATGAAAATTATAAAAGAATGATTAGTGGGTTAGTGTATGTTTATCATTTGATTGTATTTGATTTTCTGTACTAACAACCATACAGGTTTAATGCTGTCAGTGAACAACTAATTGATGCTAGAATGTTTGTTAATGATTATATTTTAGATTATGAAAAATTTAGAAGAAGAGATTATGGATCTTGGATGGAGTATACAATTGCCAAAAGAGATCATTTGCGCAAATTTGTAGGTCATGTTCCTGATGAAATCATCGTTGAATATCCAGTGTATTTTGATTATGGATTCAATACTTCTTTCGGTAAAAGATTCTATAGTAATTACAATTTAACGATCTTGGATACTTCAGTTGTTAAAATTGGAGACAATGTAATGTGTGGTCCAAATGTCTCTATAATCACTGCAACCCATGTGCTTGATCCAACTTTAAGATGTTATGGATTAGAATATGGTTTACCGGTGACAATTGGGAATAATGTATGGCTAGGAACTGGTCTGACTGTATTACCTGGTGTTAAAGTTGGTGATGGTTGTGTTATTGCTGCTGGTTGTGTAGTTAATAAGGATATTCCTGCAAATTCCGTTGTTGTGGGTATTCCTGGGAGAGTTGTAAAAACTTTAGATCCTCATGATTCCAATTTTGATGTTGAAGCATGCTTGAAAGAATATGGAATGGAATGGATTGCTTAAGTTGGTTCTTTATAAGAAAAGTAAAAAGTACTTATTATTTATAGTTGAATATAATATCTTTGTTTTGGTACTATGTACCAGAATGTTATATTTAACGGAGTTACGGAATTCTTGGTAATCATCAGAAAGCTTTATCAGGAAAGTAATAAGAAGGTCTATAGAGCCGAACAACATGGACAGGGTAAATTTACGTCAAAATTTGGTAGTGGATTCTATAAAGTTGCACTGGTGCTAAATACCTTGAGTAAGTGATTAAAATTCCAATTTATTAGCCATGATATTGCTCTCAAGTTTGTATGGTGAGATAATTCCATGACCATTAGTTCCTTTAATCAATATTTCTAGAATAAAAGCTGGTATTTATAATTACTACATACAACTACAACGAATGTAAATCTTTATTTATGCTCAAATATATAAAACAAAACACCAACCCTATCTTATATTGGTTTAACATGATCAGATTCTTCATCCTTATGCTCAAATCTTTCAAAATATTCATATTCAAATAATGATTTTCTCATTGGTTTACGACTCATTTTGAATTTTGAAGTTAATTGATGATATTCAGTATTCCTGGATAAATCTTGAATCAGCTGTTGTAAAGAGTGATCCAACATAAACTTCTTTTCAATTTCATGGAATGTCGTGAATTTATGAGTTAAATAATATTCCATTAATGTTTGTTCATTCATTTCAAGTAATTTCAATTTATCTTCTTCATTTAAATTTTTAATTAAATTAACCAATTTTTCATGTCTTGTATCTTCGGAATTTGATTCATATTGTTCTGGTTTAAATAATGGCAATAATCTTTCTTCAGATAACCAAAGTCTTAATATTGGAACATAATAATATCCCTCAAAATAAGATGATTTTGTCCCTATAGAATATTCATGATTTAACATGGCTAAAATATCATTTGGAACATATACTGGAACACCACCAATCATAGAATATCTCAATGGATTAATTTTTTCAAAATTTAACCAATGTTTTCTTCTATCCATATATAATTCAACTGGTTCACCCTTTTGATTCTTGGATTTAATATAACTATCATATTCTGGAGGTGGAGTTTCATTGTTTTTACCAATACCAGTAATATCAATATATGTACCAGTATCAACATCAATAAACCTAGCATCAATATGATTATCTTTAGTTGCCATATCACGATGATGTAAAAATGTAGAACAATCAATTAGGAATTTCCCATAACCTTCAGATACATCTTCCACTACCAATGTCATATTATAATTCTTGGAAAGACGATTTAATTCACTACTGGGCATTTGAATATCAATATCAATATCATAAGGAAACATAAGTCCATTCCAATACCAACTTAATAATGGACCATGGGCAATCCAAGAAATAATTCCTTTTTCTTCAGCAAATCTAAACCAATTACGTAAAAGACGATCCAAAATAATTTGTTCTCTAATCTCTAATTGTGAAACTGTCCATGAATCATCTTTAATATATCTTAATGCTCCATTGAAAAATCTCCATTCATAATGCCATCCAGCATCTTGATTATCTTTATCCTTCTTTAATGTAGCAAGTTTATAATAAGTTGGTTCATTTTCCACAGCAAATGTATTGGCATATTTTAACCCATTATAATGATTCATTTCATGACGGCTAAGTTTATTCTTACGAATTACTTTGGGGTTATATTTTAATTCATTAGTCATTGATTCTTCAACCAAGGCTAATCTAGTTTCATACTCTTGAATTTGTTCATCAACTTGTTCTTGTTTATAATTGAAAGCTTCAGTATCAAGATAAAGTTCACGAGATGCATTTACTTCCTTTTGCCTTGTAATTTGTCTCATTTTATAAATATCATCATGTAGATCTAAAGGACGAGCCTTGACGACACTTTGTAAAGAATTAAATGCTACTTTAGGATTTAATTCAATGCTTGGAGTATCTTCAAGGTGATTGGCATTAATTTTTCTTCTTTCTAAATAATTTTCAAACAAATCTGTATGAACAATTCTTTGACGCTTGCTTGAAACTTGAGTTTCATAAGTACCATCTTTTGTTAAAAAAACTATACTTAAAGGATTTTCTTGTTGTGCTAATGAATGAGCTTTACCTTGCAACATAACTGGTTTATGAGGAGCTTTATTCATGGGAGAGCTCTTGACAATAAATCCAGGAAGCATATCTCTAGGTAATCCAATCTCTTCAATTTCTTCATCAGTTAAATCTTGTAAATTCTTACAAAAATCAGGATATTTTGTTGGTTTGTTAATATTTGATTGTAACCATTCACAATTTAATTTTTGATCATTTGGTTTAGTTAATTCTTCATTTAACATAGTCAAATCTACCCAATCAGACCAACTAAATGGCATTTTAATTAAATGATCCTTACTCTTGACATTTTTAGGATTATGAGCTTTTAATTGATGTTTTAATTCATCAAGATATATAGTTAATGTGAATCTTGGGTCATAAAATAAATCAGGACGATTTTGCCACGTTTTAAGGGAATCTTCTTCTGGAGTTAAGAAATCACGAGGATTAATTTTTAATTTTTGATGTTGAATTTGAGTATTAGCTAACCAATAATGATTATTTTGATTGGCTTTAACTTTACCAAGCAAATATGAGATTTTTTCCTTGGTATTTAATAAATGATATGGTTTATTGGTATCAAATTTAACTTGATCATCAGTAGCATAATTTATTGACGAGATGTGTGAAAGTGCTAAATGTTTGGATTTTATTTCTTCTTGTTGATATACGCGCACAAAATAAACCACATTTATAAAAAGAACAGCTAAAAAGATGTTTTTCACAATTTTAGTATCAATCATGCTAAACACCCTAATTTGTTAATATAGCTATAAATTGTTGTGAAAGATTAAACTAACAATACAATTTGCAAACAAAAGCGAGTGTGAGGGGGGGAGAGGTTAATGGTTAGTAAATGGTCTATAAAATGAAGCAAGTTGAAGTAGCAAGTTAAACTTGATGTATATAAAGAAAAGTGGTGATGTGGAAGCTGCCTAAATCCCTTTTATGTTCAAAAATAAGGCACAGTTTCATTTTGGTCAATCTTTTTTTTTTTAATTGTCGTGTGTGTCTTTGCTAAAAAAAATAAAATATTTGGTCCTAAAATGCAGGGAGGATTATTTTTTACGAACGAGAAAAAAGAAACATGCATAATCTGTAAAATTCCCCAAGATTTTTGTGTGTAGTGGAAATAAAATAAAAATATTATTAATAGACACAAAATATTTTCTAACAATGGATGAAAAAAAATTTTTCTCCCTTTCTGCAAAACACCCCTTTTACATGAAGACGCCCTACTGGTTAGATACAGCCATTTCATCGCGAAATGGCTTAGTGCGAGAAACGGACGTGTTTCAGGGGCAGCCACATTATGTGGATTAGCTTGTACTCATCGGATCAACTGCAAAGATTACTTTCTGTCAAATAAAGTTTATTTCTCCACAACAAAAGGGAACATCAAAACAAAAAAGTCACGCGATCGAAAGAAGTGTTAAAAAAATGCATAATTTTTCTTAATTTCGACTATAATATATTAAATATCTAAACACTATATAAACTCTTTTGTGTATGCTTCTACTCTCGATGATGTTTTGGTCTATCAATTTTTTCATAATTAAAGATTGCTCTTCTAAACGGTTTTTGAAATTTAAAGTTTGAAGTAAATTTATGATATTCTTGATTATCAGAAATGTCAGCATTACTCTTTTGATGTCCCACTTCATTTAATTTAGTTTTGGCACCTTTTGGAGTATCAAATAAATATGTCAATTCTTGTTTATGAAGATCAGTAACATTTTTCGTTAAATAATATTCCAATAAGATATCTTCATCATTTTCTAATAATTTAACCACTTCTTTTTCTCCTATACTTTGTACCAATTCAGTAAATTTAAGACTATTAACTTTACCATCACTTGTTTTATATTCTTCATATGGAAACAAAAATTCTAATTTACTATAATGAATCCAAAGATTTATCGCATCAACAAAATAAAATCCACCATATTCATAACTAGTCAACCCTTTTGAATATTCATCATTCAATATATCCTCAATTCTATTTGGAACATATAACGGCACTCCTCCCATCATAGTAAATCTCAAAGGAGATAATTCATCATACGAATAGAAATGAAGGTTACGACAGTTATATACTGGTTTAGGTTGTCCTGCTCGTTCCCTATTTTCCACTAAATCCTTATATTTGTCAGGATACTTTTCATCAGATATACCTAATCCAGTAATATCAATATATGACCCAGTATCAATATCAATAAATCTTGCATCGATATGATTTTCCTTATAAGATTTACCTCGATGATGAATAAATGTTGAACAATCAATAAAGTATTTCCCAAATCCCTCAGTTAAATCTTCAATAACTAAAGTCTGGTTATACAATTTGGAAAATCTTGCTAATTCCTCAGCTGGCATTTGAATATCAATATCTTCGTCAAAGGGGAAAAGTAATCCATCCCAATACCAACTTAATAATGGTCCATGAGCAATCCAAGATACAATCCCTTTTTCATTGGCAAATCTAAACCAATTACGTAAGATTCTATCAAGTAAAACTTTTTCACGAATTAATAATTCTTCATGAGTCCAACCTTTCTTTAAATATCTTAACGCACCATTGAAAAATCTCCATTCATAATGCCATCCAGCATCACGTTCATTTTCCTCTGTACCAAAAATTAATCTTGCCATTCTAAAATATGTAGGTTCATTATTTAATTGATACTTGTTAGCATATTTCAAACCATCATAATAAATCTTTTCACTTCTTGAAAATCGTAGTTCATTAATTCTATTTTGATCATATATAAGTTCATTTTGAGTTAATTCATGTAATTCAATCATCCTTTGTTCATATTGAGCAATTTGTAAATCAATTTTATCTTGTTGATAATTAAATGCAGATTCCGGCAAGTACAAGTCTCGAGATGCAGTATCATCAGTTTGTTTAATCTTAGCAACCATACCATATTCATCTTCTTCGGGATTTAACGGATTTGGAATAATATTTTCAAGTAAAGATTTATATTCGTCAACTGGGTTAAGGATTATTGTAACTGATTCATCTTGAGTTTGAGGGATTTTATTTCTCTTTAAATAATTGGTATACAATTCTCCATCAACAATACGTTGTTTCCCATCAATTTGTGCTTCATATACACCATCTTTACTCAATAAAATTATCGCCAAAGGGTTAGCTGCATAAGTTAGTAAATGAGATTTACCTTCCCACATCTTAACTTCATTAGATGCTTTATTTGTAGGAGATTCTTTAACTGCGAAACCTGGGATATAATCTGTTGAAGGTAAATTCATTTCTTTTAAATCTTCTGGAGTAATATCCTGATTATTTTTACAATAATTTGGATTTTTGGCAGGAATATGGTGTACTGCCTTCATATATTCACAATTCTTTCTTTCATTCTCAGGTTTTAATAATTCATCATTTAACATGGTTAAATCAACCCAATCTGACCAACTGAAAGGAACAACAATTTCATGTGATTTCCCACGAAGATTCTTTGGATTCTTCTTTAAATATTGATGTTTAATTTCTGAAATATATACAGCAAGAGTAAATCTTGGATCATAAAATAAGGTTGGTTTATTGACCCAATTTTCAGGTAAGAAATCCTTAACTCTAATTTGTAGTTCATAATCAGATAAATCAGTATGGGCTAACCAATATTTCTTTTTGTCTTTACTAACTTCATTAAGCTTGTATAGAATTTTATCTTTAGCTGATAATTGATTATATGGCTTATCAGGAATTTTGTATAATTGTTGAACTTCAGTTTTCATAGGTTTTTTTTCATCGACAGTTTTAACCTTAGGTAAGTCCTTATTTGGTTTGAAAGTAGATGCTTGTTTTTGTTTGTCCAGTATTGAAACAGAACCTGATGATAAGTTATCCCAGTTACTCTTGAACTTATCTGTGAGTGATTTCAGGGTATTATCATTAAGTAGTAATGCAGATATATAGAATATGTTTATAATAGCGACTATAGCCACAATGAATTTAAGAAGTTTTGCCAGAAACATTCGTTTAACCATTGGTATGACTGACATGATATGCTGTATATACATATATATATATATATTAATGCAGTTGGGGGTGTGTGATGTATGTATGAATCAACGAATGACTAGAATGTAAACCAAGCGAGTGTGAATGTAAAATAACTGGAACTTCGTTTCTTTCTCTACTAAAAACTGAGGGTAATAATTAAAACAACAGAATAGTTTGTGATGTAGTATCAAGTAGTAAGATAATTTCTTCGACGTGATTAACTATACTTTAAGCACAGTAACAGGGAATGTGTGTTGGAAAGAAAACCTCAATGAATATGTGGTAAAAATAAATATGGCTTTTATTTGGACAAACCAAACCAAACCAAAAAAAAAAGAGTTGACAGTGGGCGGTGATTTAAATTACAATCGATCTAATCTTTTAAGAGAGAGAAAATACTCAAAGAAAAAATATTCACTTAAACTGTTAAAAATAGGTGCAAAGAAAAGAAATTTCATTTTGCATTGTTTATACACTTTGTTTATGTCAGAAAATAAATCTAACCTGTAAACTAACGCTTTTTTCTGCATGTTGTGTTACTGAAATGGAAAAACCCAAAAAAAAAGAGATCAAGAAATAATTACCGGAGAAGACGGTCAACAAAAAAAAAGTCTGATGAATAAACCCTTAGACGAGTAGATTTTAATAAAAAAAAAGCAATTTGCATGTGAATAACAACTGATGTTTATTTTTTTACTGTGGTAAGTATGTGTAAGCTCACGTCGTGTGATCAATTTCATCCTGAGTTTTAGAAAGAATTCCAAAAACAATGGGAATATCTAACATGTAAAATATGTGGAATATTTTTTTTAATAAAAAAATTAACCACACAAAGTATGAGATGGGAAGAGGGTGAACCAATTTATCAGTTGGATAAACAAAGAAAGATCATGTCAGATTTGTGGCTTTTTTTTTATACTGTGTTAGACATGAAACGTCAAGTTAAAAGTTTTACATACAATTAAAACATCTAATTAATACGAGAATAGGCAGTTGAAACAGAGCAATGAGATTTAAGTTTAACCGAAACGTTAACAATATGGAGTATATATTTCATTTAAAGGTAGAACGTATAATTGTAATTATATAAATTGGGGATATCTATCAGTTGCTCCGGAATAGCAGTTATGAAAATGGCTACAAGAGGATTTTTTTGCAGTTTCCACGCGTTAAACCTGTCACTATGAAGAATTAAAAAATATCGTTATCTCAAAAATATGATTAACACAATTATTCAATCTACAAGTTGTTCGAGACTTCTAGGCAACGCGTCTTGTGACCAAAATAATGATGTTTAATGTGCAAGGCTCTAGGGAAATACGAAAATATTTATTTCTTTATTCAGTAAAAATTCTTGATTTATTTTGGTGTTTAGTATATATTAACTATATTACACTCTATTAATTGACTGTGGGCAAGCAATATCAAAGTATCAATTGATTAGAACCCATTTATAAGCAACACGAAAGTGGTAAGAAACAATAAACAAATACATTAAGCTTTTTCTTGGCAGATTCTTCTCTTTCAGGTTAAGAAAAACATATCGAAATCAATAATTTCTTTGCTGTGAAGAATTTGCTACCCAGCCAAAAATCTGTTTCAATTTAGACACCTTAAATAGTGAGTGTTTATTTAAACGTTAATCTAATTAGATTCCCGGCAAAGTGTACTTCTAGAAGTCATATTATATTTGTTCTTTGATGTATCAACACCGTAACTGTTGAAAGGCCAAAGAAATTTTCAAAGAAATTTTCAAAGACATTTTTCATTGCAGCAACATATCAGCAATAGTACTCTGGTTGTTTTATGAAACAACAGCGATTGGAACTAATATAGATTGAACTTTTTTGAAAAAATTTTACTAATTTTGCAACAAATTCTCATACTATTTTATAAAAAAAAAAAATAATCATACAGTAAACAAGGGTTATGTATTATACGCAAATACACTATCTTTAAAACGAATTAAACAAAGCATATATATAGCAACCATCAATTTCTAGCCGATTCAATTGCCTCAATTGCCTCAATTAACTAGTCAAACATCATTAGTACCTTAGAATAATATACAAAGCATGAACAATCCCTGGAATATATCCTAAGAGCGTCAAAATAATATTAAGGAATAATGCACCAACACATCCTCTTTCAAAAAACACTCCTAATGGAGGAAGAATAATAGCAGCTATGATTTTAAAGAAATCTGAACAAGTAACAGCCATGATTTAATAGGGTAGTCAATTAAATTAGTAAAACTGATAAGTTTAATTTTCTTAATTTAAAAAGGAAAATTACCCTATTAAATAGTTCTGTAATTTCGTAATAAAAATAAAATTTCAAATTATCATTTGCTTGCTCTCCCCACGATCTAACCTAAAATAGATGAAATATTGTTAAATTTAGTGACATCAACTTGCTAACAATGGCAAACGAAAGTTTAGATGATTAGCATAGCCTTGAATTGCCTTAGAACTTATTGCAATTAGCAACCCAAACCTTAAAACAACAAAAGTCATGCATGGTCCTGGTATCCATTTTAGGAAACGATTTCACGTGATCAGATACTTGATCTACTTGTACTGAAATGTACAGTAAACTTAGATTGTGGGTAAATGTCAGACCGACTGTGAATTTTTTTCTGAAAAAAAAAGGTGTCATAATGTGTATGAAGTGAGTAGAAACGGTCAAACACTTTCAACAATCATATCCCTTAATAGACATAGATCATACAGCTCACCATGTCTGATTTACAATTACAGTTATTGAAGTTAGTCGATGGACATAATGGAGTCATTGAAAATACTCTAAACGTTGACGAATTATCTGGAATAGATGCTAATACTTTACATTCAAATTTAACTTCACTTTGGGCTAAAAATATGATTTTATTTACCAAAATTGAAGTTGAAAAATGGTCGTTAACTGAAGAAGCTCAATCTTATTTAAAATCAGGAGCTACTCCTGAAGTTCAAGTTGTTGATCAAGTATTAAAAGCATTAGAAGGATTAACTATCTCTGAATTGAAAAATAAATTAGGTCCAATTGGTGCTGTTGGTCAAGGTAAGGCATTCAAGAATAAATGGTTGACTAAAAAGGGAGATGTTTTAATTTCAAATGTTACTGAATTACCTGAAGATACCGTATTAAAATTCTTAACTACTATTGATAAAACAGGTACTCTTGATGATAAGAAAGAATTAACTGAATTGAAAAAGAGAAAATTAATTATTATGAATAAAATTGTAGGGTATAAAGTAGAAAAGGGACCAAAATTCGCTCTTGAAATTGTTTCTTTAGAAACTGATATTACTTCAGATATGATTGTTAATAATACATGGAAAGATTCTGAATTTAAACCTTATAATTTCAATTCAGAAGGTGTTTATCCTCAATCTGGAGCATTGCATCCTCTTAATAAAGTTAGAGAAGAATTTAGACAAATTTTCTTTTCTATGGGATTCACAGAAATGCCATCAAATCAATATGTTGAATCAGGATTTTGGAATTTCGATACTTTATTTGTTCCTCAACAACATCCTGCAAGAGATTTACAAGATACTTTCTATTTAAAAGATCCAGCTGAAGCAGGATTACCTCAAGATAAAGAATATTGGGAACGTACTAGACAAGTTCATGAAAATGGGAAATATGGTTCTATTGGTTATAGATATCCTTGGAAAGGTGAAGAATCTTTAAGAATGGTTTTAAGAACCCATACTACTGCTATTTCATCAGCTATGTTGTATGAATTAGCTAAAGATCCAAAACCAATTAGACTATTTTCTATTGATCGTGTTTTCAGAAATGAAGCAGTTGATGCTACTCATTTAGCTGAATTCCACCAAGTTGAAGGGGTTATTGCTGGATATGATATTACTTTAGGTGATTTAATTGGGTTTATGGAAGATTTCTTTGGAAAAATGGGGGTTAATGGGTTAAGATTTAAAGCCGCTTATAATCCATATACTGAACCTTCATTAGAAATTTTCGCATATCATAAAGGTTTAGGTAAATGGGTTGAAATTGGTAATTCAGGTATGTTTAGACCAGAAATGTTGGAAACAATGGGATTGCCAAAGAATTTAAGAGTTTTAGGTTGGGGACTTTCATTAGAAAGACCAACTATGATTAAATATGGAGTTTCAAACATTAGAGAATTATTGGGTCATAAAGTCTCTTTAGATTTTGTAGAATCAAACCCAGCTGCAAGATTAGATGAAGATTTAGTTTAAAATATTTAGAGAAATGTAAATAAAGTACCTTTGTAGCAAAAGAAAAAAGTCTGTAGTTTTTCTCATAGTTTGATGTTTGTGAAAAAAACCTATCCAATTTCTCACAACAGGTAAATATTTCACTGACCACACACAAGTCCGCAAATTCAACACAAACACCCAGCTTAACATGTTAGGAACACAATCAATCCAACAAGGTACTCAACCACATACAACAGAAGGGACAGATATTTCTCAACAGAACCTACCTGGTATTCTGTCCTCAATACCTCCTCCACCAACAGAGTTATTTGCATGTAAATGGATTGGATGTGACGTTAAACCATATCCCAGTCTAACCACGCTCGTCAATCATCTCAATACCAAACATTTAACTCAAATGGCTCATTTATCACCAAATACTCCAATTAGATATACTTGTCAATGGGAAAATTGTCCTAGATTTGGTATAGAACAACCTTCAAGATTTGCTTTAATTTCTCATTGTCGTACTCATACTGGTGAAAAACCATATTTTTGTCCTATACCTGAATGTGAAAAACATTTTACTCGTTCAGATGCTTTAACTAAACATGTTAAAGGCGTTCACGATTTACATAGTATTCGAGATCAATTAAATAATGTTAAAGTGAGAGTTAAAAAGGGATATATGGATATTGGATTGAATGTAGAAGATATGAATGAAGACGATTATCTTCGTGTTATTGAGCATGATTATGAATTGAAAAATCCTTGGTGGTTTTCAAATACTTTTGTCAACGCTTTAAAAGAATCTGAATCAGGAAATCCTCATTTGGTGAAATTATCCAGTCTTGATAAAATTCCAGTTGATTTTAAACAATATAAAGTTGCAACTTCAAGATATAAACAATATATTAGTAAAGAAGAAGATGACGAAGAAGAGCTTATCAGTAGTCACGACGATAACAATGCTATTGTAAATATTATTAAGAAACAACAACAATTTAATAATCCAAATAAACCAATTCCAGAAATATCAAGTAATTCAATTCATGAATATTTATCTACAAGTTCCAAAATGATATCCCTGTCGTATAATTTACAAGATGAAGAAATTGAAGAAATTGACGATATAAATACATTAAAACAATTACATGAAAAATTATTAAATCAACTTAATACAGCAGATAAAATTAATAAACTAGTTTCAAATCAATTGACAGAAAGAATTAAAGAGAAAAGGCGATTATGGTTAAAAAATCAAATATTACTTGATGCAAATTTACAAGTGGGATTACCACCAGAGAAAATGTCAACCCCACAAAGAGTAACCCAAGATGAAATTGACGAAGAATTATTGCGATCTTAGACAATAGTTATGTAGAACTAGTGTGAGTAATTCTTGTCGAAAGTCTCGATCTTTACTTTTTTTCCTACCCACACAACGTAATAATAAACAATGGTGCAATCTTAAGAATAAAGACTTTTGGGTCATCAATTCTTGTAGACGTTACATAATAATAATAATAATAAAGCCAGATAGTTCACTTGTATGGTCAAACACTAGCCAATATCAAACACTCCACAATTCAAAAGCCAGACAAGAATTTGTAGAATTACCACCAAAGAAAAATAGAATGGTGGTATTTTTTTTTGTTTCTTTGTTCGCCTCGAGAAAAAAACAATGAGTCGCGTTGTCAATACACCCGAAAGTATATGTTTTCTATTTGCTTGGCAGAAAATTATTAACAACTTCTGCCGATTCAAATTGGCGACTAGGGGTGGCAGAATTGAATACAACAAGGTCATCCATTATTGATCCTCTACCCTCTAAAAATGAATGATTGTTCCCTTATCTTTCTCTTGCCTTACTACCCACCCCGCAAACGTGTTCAAACCAAACATTGATGGTCTCTGGTGGGGAAAATAAAAGTAAATGTTCCAAACCATAACTTTTAAATGTAAGAAATCTAGTCTTTAACTAAAGAAATTTACAAGTTCTATGCATGGGATACGTTATAACCCAACAAATTTAAACAAGCCTTGATTTTAGAGTGTCGCAGCTTCGTAATAGCATTGCCGATAAAACCCTAAAGACTAGGGAATTCCAAGTTGTAATAATTATTATTTACCAATTGCCTTAATAAGTTATAACTATAATCTCTACAGGATATTGGTTCCGGGCTCCTATATCGAGGTTGTGATGAGCCATTGTTTTGAGGAATTAGTTCTGATCTGTTACCATTGTTCTTTTTTGTTTGTTTTTTTTTTTGTTTGCTGATGGGGTGGAGAAAATCTTAGACTTTCATTGTTATATTTTATTTTCTTGATTAAAATCAATATGAATGTGACAGGTTGTGAGCAAAGTAATGCAAGATTGGAACAAGAAAAACAATTGACCACTTGGGGGAAACTAATTCCACTTGGTTTGTTTGGTTGACGTGTTGCATTTTGTTTTTTTTCTTCCTTTGGTTGTGGATAAGGATACAATGCCATATATTTAATATGGTTGTGATTCATCATTTCTGCTGAAGAATAGGTAGGCTGGTAAATATAAGAACAATGTAGAAAATAAGCTAAAATAAAACACGGAATTTCACCTTTAACTGATATATAATCCATAAAAAATCGTCCCACAACAGTTAAACTAAAAGAAACGATATCTTCTGTAGGAAAATTATCACCACAGATCAAACAACTATCTTGGAATCTCTCGGCCTACATCTTGAACTAAACATCTTGATGTAAGATGGGCTGAATTTTATTTCTTGGTGTGAAGAATCACGTCTAGTCAAGAAAAGAAAAACAAAAATAAAGTAAAAAAAGAAAAAAGGGAGGGGAGGGGAGGCGATGTTGTTCATAACGTATTTATCATTTCACATTTTTGAGGCGATTGCAAGGTACAGCCTCGAGTTCGTAAAATAAACTTCAAACTAAAACGAGAAAGAAATCATCTAAAATTACTAGTTTCGTGTTAGCTAACTCACTTGACCTTAATCGTTTTAAAAAAGCCCTACAATTCTATTTTTGATTCCGATAGAAAATGAATAAAAATTTCCATGCCAAGACTGAGCTAAATCAATTTTTGAAGTGGCCAGTTTGCTTTATGTAAAAAATACACAAAAAATAAATACTGGAAACATTCAAGATTTCGGAGACGGAAAAATTTTTGAATAATAATCTCGTCATTACTTGGACTTAACCAACCGTCAACTTTAATTTCTCTTTATTCCCAGAACCAGCACAGTTGCAAAAGCTCTTTCGGAAAACTTTCTAAATTATCAATGATTGCTTTGTAAGTATACTTTCCCTCGTCTCTTTTTTTTTCCCCTGGGTAAAAGCAACTTGTCATATAAATGAAGTAGTAAATCTCCTTTTGCAATCTCGAATGCAAAGAAAAAAAAATATTATTATTTTTTTTCTAATTGTTCTACTAAAAAATAAGATTGTTCCATTTTTCTTGTTGCCATCTCCATTTTTGATTTTCCCCCTCCCCCCAATATATAAAGGTAACAGATATAAGTAGAATCCGAATTTACATTGTCTGATAAACCAATATTAACTCCTCATTGTTGTTATTTTTCCCTCAAATCTATTTTTTTTTGTGTGCTTCGCCACTTGGTTTGCCCCATTACATGTCAATTAAGGTCTTTTTTTTAGATTGGTTGTGAGGTTAACATTAAAAGAATAATTTAATTATATCAGGTGGTCATTTATTTATAACTTGCATATATTTTTGTTAGTTTCCTTCACTTGCTTACAATTGGTCATTGTTCCACTTGAAATTTAACATTTTACTTAATATCTTTAAAGTCAAAGTTATAAATATCCTAAATATAGACACCAGTTCTCGGAACCCTCATTTTTCCCCGCATATATTTTAAACACACAATTTGACAAGAGTATTAATAAACCATCATGAATCTTGCTGAAGATACATTGGGAGAATTCGATATCTCGATATTAGAATCAGATAATCTTATGCTTCTACCAGCAGCTATTGATTTCAAAGATTCTGCCTTGTTTGTGCTTGAAGAAACAGATATAACTTATGATTTAGATACACTCCTTGCCCCAACTTGGGCAAATTACGAAACAATCGCACCTTCTATATTATCATCTCCTTCAAATTCACTAGATCATTCAAAACAATTATCATTAGCATCTCCATTAATGGAGAGTAAAGTATTATCAACAATACCACCATTGACTGAACAGGATGATTCTCCATTATCATCACCTCCACCGGGATCGAGTTGTACATTAGCTACAAAAAAATCTGGATCTAGGAGAAAAACAAGTAGAAATAACAGTATTGGTTATGATATTTTCTCATATAATTATTGTACAAATAATGCCAACACCCGTTTTAAAGTGAGTAAAAGTGCAACTACTTCACCTGTTTTAAAACCACCACTTAAACCATCAGTGACAATTGCTTCCATTGATACTCTTGGGCGATTTCAAAAATCAAAATCTTCAAGTTCAATAAACACAACAAAATCAACATCACCTGTGATTCCAAATAAACAAGCACCAATAACACATACCAAAAGGAAATCAGTAGGGAATCCATTTTATAAACCAATAATGCAAGTTATTTCTTCACAAAAAAGGCAGAGTCAGAGGGAAAATGTCGATTCCCTGGTTGCACTCGATAGTAACAGTTTTATTGAACCAATTGAAAACAAATCTAACGAAGAAATATTTGTAGTGGAATCTTTGTTTGGTAACTACAACAAATTCCCCGGTATTACAGACAATAAGGAGAGTTACTTTGATCCTTTAAGTGATGCGCTCTCCATATAAACATTTAACATTCATTTCATTTCATTTTCTTTTGTATTCTTTTTAACTTGGGTCTTTCACTGTGGTATTTTTTGAACTTTTTCTTCATTTCTAACTTTCAATTTGCTTTGTTTTTTGCATGGGATGTTCACTTCTTTTAGATGTTTTTATTTTTTGTACTTGGAGTTCTTGCGTTTTGTTGTATCTTTATAATCTTTTATGTCAATATATGAATTTACGTCTACTGTTGTTTGTTTGTTTGTTTTTTTAATGTAGATTATCTATATACAATCTATACACTATATATCTCCAATCAACGGTTTTAATGCTAAAGGTAGTAGTACTGCTGCATCACCTTTAAATCCCCAAGTATCCTTAACTTTTCCAGAAACTATATCATTCTCTATATCAGTATTGAAAATTGCTACTTTCCCTCCTTTTAATTTTACTCTATCAACATAACTATTAGCAGGGTATACTGTCCCACTAGTTCCAATCACAAGAATTAAGTCAACCTGACTTCCTTCCAGTTCAATAAAAGAATCGATTTTCGTTATCAAATGCAACGGAAGAGATTCCCCAAACCAAACTACTCCTGGCCTCAACAACGAACCATCTTTACATACAGGGCATTGTGGGAGCTCACTTTCAGGTATGGTCTTCACAGGCTTGAATTGAGGAGATATGGCTATTTCTTGTTCGTCAATCATTCGTTTTCGATTTTGAGTTGGATCAAATTCATATTCAGTATCGGCTAATGCTTTTGTTAATGGTTGTTCAAAATTATTATGATCAACATAATTACACATGAAACTAGTACATTTTAGATCAAATAAAGATCCATGTATTTCGTATAGGTTTTCTTTACAATGACCACTTCTACTCAGTAGTCCATCAACATTTTGGGTTATAGTAATATATTCAAGATTTGACTGAGGATTTTTTCCCATTTGTGACAATTTAGCAAGGGCATAATGTCCTTTATTGGGGGTTGCCTTTAAGGCAGTATATCTTCTCCATGAATAAAACTGCCATACTAATCCAGGATCAATATAAAATGCATCTGGAGTTGCCAAATCAATCATATTGAAATTTTTCCATAATCCTTGAGAGCCACGAAATGTGGGTAATCCTGAAGATGCAGAAAGTCCAGCACCAACAAGTGCCACTATCTTTTTAGACTTGAGTAAACATTCTTGGAATTCCTTTAATTGTCTGTTCATTTTTGATGAACTGTTTTGTTGATGTATCATTTCTTATTAACGTAAAAGGGAACCCTTTTATATTCTTTATTTTTCGTTTTTTTTTGTCTTTGTGTGGGGAGGAGGAAAGAGAGAAGATCTTCCAACACACCCAAATTACATGATGTGACGACTAGGTTAGAATAATTTCAAATTAATTATACATAATTATATACGAATTAGCTAAAGAGATACAAACCCAATTAAATTATTTTCAATAAGGAAATGGTAAACGAGTTAAAAGAAGTAATACATGTCTTAAGTTAATTTCAATTCTTGATCCCTTTTCAATTTCCAAGCTAAATACTTGGCTGAATGACCAAGTTCAGCTTTTGTATTTGTTATAATCTTTCTTCCATCTAATAAAACTGGAGGTGCTCGATAAAATACAAATTCTTCAGTTTCAGCGTCATCTTCGTTATTTAATTTCACTCTCTTGTTAACCAATTCTTCAATATCTTCTCCTAAATCATGAACTTGTTTATCTAATCCATACGCTAGAGTCCCACCAGCCAACAATGTAGAATAAGTAGAGGCCGAAGTATGATAATTTCCTCCAGCAGGCGTAATACTAGTTGGGGTAGGTGTAGTAGCTCTTCTAAACAACAGTTGGTGTTGTTGTAATTGCATTTGTTGTAACTGCTGTTCTTGTAATTTCTTGGCTTGGTTTTCTTGTATTTGAGCTTGAAGCAGCTTATAACTTCCTGGTAAGGCATGTTTATCTTCAACAAAAGTTGTAGTAGCAAGGTTTGATGATGAATGTGATGGAACAACATCATGCAGAGCAGTAGGAGATCCACGAGCAAGTACACTAGGAGATGTGGCATAGACTGCTGTAGTGGCCCCTCCTCCACCTTTCAATTGTGAAATAGGAGTGAAAAGGAATGCTCGACGTCCTGTTGCAACATCATTATGTTCAGGCATAGGTGTAACATTAGGACTTGAAATATATTGACCTAAATCATCATCAGGTAAAGGAGCTAATTTATATACCAGGCCTGATACTGGAGGTGTATTTGATTGTCCTCCTATAGGATCAGGAATGGGCATTCCAACATATGCATCTGGTCTTAAAAGTGATTTTATAGGTGATTCATATTTAATTAATTTACGATTATCATGTAATGGAATTAATGGTTGTTCAGGATCATCTCTAACTTCATCTGGTAAACAAGCTTTCCATGTTCTAATACGATTGAAAACATGAGTTGATTCATTATATCTAAATTCACAAATAAACCAAGGTGCTCCATCAGGAATGACTCCCTGGGGAAGATCTCCCTTTTGATATCTTGTTAAAAAGATAACATAACAAGGTCCAACAATTTCATCCACTAAATGATCTCGATATTGACCTGTCTTGCATACTTCATTTTTGAAAAACAAACGATCGACTCCATGACAAGTTTGTTCTGGACGGTAATACCAACATATATTACAATATCTATTTCCTTCTTCAGTAGACCATAAGCGGAAAATTTGTCCAACAGTAGGTTTCTCAGCATCAACGGGGTTTGACATTAAGACCCAATCACCGATTTTATAAGTGTATCCATTTACTTCTAAAGAGTCCATGGGGAATCTTAAAACACCATCACTACTAGCAGTACTAAGACTTAATACTTCCTTGTCAGATTTACTCAATTCCATTTGAATGATAGCTTGAGCTTCTTTCTTGAATTGTTGATAATCCATAAACTCCTCACTATATGGATTGTCTGCATAATAAGTTTGTGCATTGGCAAACATTAAATCTAAATCATTTATAAATTGATCAACAGTAGCATATTTTCTACTTCTAACCTTCACCTTAATTTCTTGTAAACTTATTGGATTTGGAATACGTTCATAATAATCAACATCCAGTTTAATATCAGGAAGTCTTTCAAAATGTTTGGTTAAAGGATGATCATTAGTTGCATCACGTAATTTCTTGAATCCTTTTAAAATCAATTTAATACGAGTTTCAAATGGTTTGTCAATAATAGGAGGACGTCCTCTTCTAATACCTGATTCTACTTGTTTGCTTGGTCTTTCTCTAGTATACAGAGGAGTTTGATGTTTTGGAGTATGAATATTGCTGTTAATAAATTGTTTAGGATGTGAAGTACTAACCAAAGGTTTTGACATTGAAATAAATGGATCTGGTTGAGGAGTAACACTCATTTCAGGGGCAAATTCTTCTCTTCTAGGAGTTGGTTCATTAGAATCACCAAAGTTAACTCTTGCCATATTGGTATCCTCATTATCATCAGGTAAATCACCTAAATTAGGATAAAACAAGGAGGAGTGATTTGGAATAGACCTATCATTTCTTAACTTAGGAAGTACCACACTAGTTACATATTCTTTCAAAATTTGAGCGTGTCTATAAACAGCAGAACCTGGCTCATTAAAGAATCTTGCATTCCAAGAAATCAAAGCCAAATCATCAATAAATTCTTGAGCGCTAGAATATTTTTGTGATTTTAATTTCCTTCCCATTGCATGTAATGAAAGAGGATTCTTGACTAATTTATAATAGTCAGTTCCTGTTCTCAAAGGTAATGTTTGAAATGTATGATAAATGAAAAATCCATTATCTTCCACTTTATATAACCTATCAAAAAGGACACTCATTCTCGCTGCCAACTTCTTCCTTTCTCGATCTGACATTGTTTTCTCTGTGTTTTCCCACTAGATTAGATTTATTGGATGCAAATTCAGAAAATTTGTTTTTGTTCTGTTTGTTTGGGGTGTTGGGAAATGAAGATTGTTGTTTTTTTTCTTTCCTTTTGAATTTCCACTGAAGAGGAAAAAAACGCGAATTGTGCGGCGCACGACAATTCTAGGGAAGTATTTGCAACCAGGACAAGATTGAGGCGGTTTATATCAAATTAAAGCAAGAAATATATAGAAATAACAATCATTAGATTTCTTACAAAATGGGAATATTTTCTTACAAAATTTGGAATATATTGGAAACTAAATAACGTAAAGAATTAAACTAAAAGGGAATCAAAAAAAAAGAAGCATTCTTCCTCGAATAAAGATCTATTCTGCAGGGTCACCATATATACCCCAATGTTGTTCAACATTGTAAGGTCCAGGATTCTTCCAATAATCATTGAACATCGTAAACACAATAGCTTGTGAACCCAACGATCCTACAATAGACTTAAGAGCAGCTACTTGATTTGGAACCAGGGGAACGCAATTTCCATAATTATCACCTTGGGTTGGCCAACCAGTTTCCGTGATTAAAACTTGTTTATCTGTACCACAAACACTTTGTAAATGAGCAATTTGTTGTAAGAGCCAAGGTCCAGAATTTTGTGGTTGAACACCTCCATCCCAATATGGATGTGAATTAACAGCAAGATAATCAGAAATTTCACAAAGTTGTGGGTTACCGAGTACTGCAACTAAAGTATCAACTGAAACAATTGGACCAGTATATTGTGGGGCATTTTGTTTCAAGAAAGATCTAGCTTGGGATACAGCATTTTGAATATCTTGAACAGTAGCAGTTCCATCATTAACTCTTTCATTTCCAATAGCAATAGTATGAACAACTCCCCAACCTTGAGAAGACCCAGAAATTGCACTTACGATATCTTGTAATTCACTTTGAACCAGGTCGATGTTCCAAACACCTAAAAATAACTGTTGATGTGAAGCCATTGCACTCAAGACATTCTCAATTCCAGAACAATCAGTACTGTATAATCTGATAATATCATAGTTGGACAATTTAGCAATATCACTAGCAACATCAGAAGCTGATTTACATTGATCTGATTTGGTATATGGAGAATATGTGATACCTTTAGCACCATTAGCAGCACTAGCTCCTGCATTACTTCCGCCATTAACGGCAGTAGCTGTAGCCATATTGACTGATCCGGTGTATTTCCCAGGTGATCCTCCTTGAAAACTTAATCCGAAGGTAAATCCCATGGATGCTGATGCTGCTGGTGATGATTCTATATTGCTAACTTGAGAAGGGGGAATTGGACTTGAAGAACTGGGTGACAGATCTAAAAAGTCACTATCTAAAGTTGGAATTGATGGATTTATGAATGGAATTGATGGAGATACCGGTTGACTTGGTGCAGCTAGTTGCTGACTAGCTATAGGTTGACTTGGAGTATTTACCAGTTGACGTGACGAAGATGAACTGAAAAGGCTCATAAACCAATCAAAAAAGGATCCTCCTTGACTAGATGTTGATTGTTGAGGTGCTGGAGTTGGGTTCCCCGTCTGCAAACCTTGAGTGTATGTTGAAGTTAGACCAACTCTGGTTACAGTTAGAATAGTTGTGATGGTGGTTTCACCATAAAGTTCATACCCAAGGTCTGTTGGTAAGTCTTGAGGTTGAACTGAAGTTGGGGGACCAACTGCTGGAGGAGGTGTTGTTATTTCTGCTGCTACTGGTTGAGCTGCTTCTGGTTCACTGCCGAAAATAGAATCAAAAAGCTTTCCAAGAAAACTGTTGTTAGAGCCTTGTTGTGCAACCTGAGTTTGAGGAGTAACAGCTAATCCATAGACAGGAGTATTAGCTACTGCTGGAGGAGCAGATACATTTGGTATTATAATTTGACTTGTAGTTGGAGTAGGTACTTCAGTTGCTTCCAGATCTCCAAAGAGATCGAAAAAGTCCCATCTTTTGTAAATTGGTGCACCTTCTGCTATACTTGCAACTAACAAGTAAAGCCAAAGATGATATAGATTCATAATTTGGGTATAAATATTAGGGTTGAAAGCTCAAACAAGCACTGTTACAGGGTTTTTTGGTTTAAAAAAACAAAGTAATAGGTTGACTTGGATGTGTGGGTGCAAAAACTGTTTCAAGTATGTATGAGACTAAAATCCAGAAAAATCAAGTCCATATTATATACCCACAAAACAAGTTCCACATGACTAAATTCACAAAATAAGATATCAACAACATTTTACCTATATTGGAAGGGTAATGACATTTAACAATAGCTATTTTGAACAGATGAATCGTATCTCTTGTTTAGCCTAGGAGTATTTCCTAATTAAGTCAAGATTTGAAGTTTTTTTCGATCTGGTATTGCGCACGACCTTTTGATAGTTTTCCTAATTCGGTAAATACTTTGTTAGTCCCATATGTTATACTTCAAAGTAAAACTACTATTTCCAGAAAACATTTTCAAAAATTTGATTAAAGAAATAGGATTTAGAAATAAGCCTTGGCAGATAAATACATCGGTAATTTCTTGTAATATTAACATTTCTGGAAACGAATTAAATTGTGAAAAAAAAAAAAGAGCCTACGATATTGAGGACAATTTGTAAGCCATTATATATTTAACTTCTCCTGACTTAGTAATAGTTTCGGTCTGGAAAATACAAATATTTGAGAGTATCATACATTAAACACTTCACCTAAATATCTTAACTATGTAATAGAAAGAAACAAGCATCACAATCACACAGAACCAAAATAACCATTTATCTTGTTTTGCTCTTCTTTCTATACTTCGAATTGTTCCTCGACTTACACCCAATACTACTAAACTTTCTTCAAATTTAGTTTGAAGTCTTCTCAATACTTCATTTTGTTCAACGATATCTTCAAATGCTTGTTGACCCATCTCTAATATATGATCTAGTTGTTCTGTACCTCTAGAAAGTGTGTCTTTTTCCTTATATAATCCTTCTTGATATGACATATAACTCTGTTGTTGTTGGTTTGTAGGATCATATGGATTATCAGAACTAGTTGTTGCATTGTGTATATGTCTACGGCCTAATAATTCTTGTTTGTTATTTTCTTGAACAATTGTATCTCTTTGATATTTTAAACTTTCAAATTTACTATGGAATTCACTCAAATCACGATTAAATTTTTGTAATCTACTTTCATGCTTAGAATATGATGGATCATTGACATTCTTTTCAAGTAAATCCAGATATTCTTTGATGGTTTTTCTAAATGCTGTGATGGATGTTGTTATGGCACCTTGTAAGGACAATGGGGATGTTGATAGATTCTTTTCGAATTCTGATAAGTCCTTGGTGATTGTTTGTGTTTGTTTTACTCCATGATTGTATATAGAGTTCATTGTTTGCGTATAGTAGGTATCAATTTTGTTTACTGTTGCTAGTTCTTATTTTTTTTTCGTTGATCCTGTGCCAGGATAATATATTTAGCCGTACTTAACTCCACTATTTGTCTGCAAATCCGTCTACGTGTTGTCGAAAGCTCTTGTTATTTAATTAAAACTCTACTCAATCTAACTAAAATATCTAATAAAAGCTAACATCAAGGCGAAAGTACCTGAACATACCCCAATTAACCATTGCATAACTTGAGTCTTCACTGATTTAATTTGCATTTGCATATTTGCTATTTCTTCATCAATTCTAGTATAAGTTTCCTCGATTTTCAGTTCATGAATTGAACTTTCTTCTCTAATTCTTCCCTTTTCTAAATTCAAATCTAATCTTACACCAGCTTGATTCTTAGTTATTTCTTCTTTTAACCGATTTTTTAAATTAGTTAAATCAGTACGTAGTTTTTCTTGTTCCTTTTTTAAACTGGTAAATTCTGATTTATCCATGGTTTGCAATTCACCCTTAAGTTTAGCAAAATCAACTTTTTGTTGATATGCATTGGAAGATAATGTTTCTTTAGAAACTAAATTGTTGGTTATAGAACTTATTCCATCATTTATAGCCGAGTTTACTACTTGTACTGCTGTTTCTGCTTGTTTTTGAGTAAAGTCACCCTTTTCTTGTAATAATTGGACAAACTTTTTCGTGTCAAATTTAGTTACGGTAGCAAAATATCGATTGAATTTTAGTAGTTGCACTGGTTGATATCTGGTATATAATGTTAACCTATTAATCATTGTTCCTTTATTGTATAGCAACTTGTGTAGATAATTACGAGTTCTGACTTTTAGTTCCACTGTGGTTCGTTGGTTCCCTCTCTCGCTTGGTTTTACCCAAACCAGATCTAGGTCTAAGAAAAAAAAAAATACAATCATCACTGTATACCTAAAACCCAAGCAAGTTTAAACATGCTTAGTACAGTTAGGGCAGTAAGAGGAAGACTTCTTCTTTGTAAAGTGCCAAAGGTTGCTACTCCCTTGAGATTTTATACTACTCCCCCAAACAATGACCAAAAACAAACTATTGAGCAATTCAATAAATCCAAAGTAGAATATGAATTTGGATATAATTTTGACAGCATTGAAGATTTAGATAAAAAGATTAATCCTGAAAGACAAGCACTTGATTTGGAAGATGATCTTGTTGCCAATTTCAATACCAGAGTAGAAAATGATCCTCGTTTAACTAAATTTAAATATGGTTCTCCTGAATATAAAGAAGAATTACATAATCTTTACCAGGAGTTTATAACTAACCAACAGAAGGAAAGGAAAAGATATGAGTTTAATGAAAGAATGAAAGGAGTATTCTTGGGATTTGTTGTTGTTGTAGGCGCAATTTCAGCTCATCAAATCTTTATGAATTATGAATATTTGAAAACTAGTTTAATGGCAGATTATATTTATAAAATTGGTGAAAGTAAAGCTCAAGATTTATCAGCTCCAGAATTAAATACTAAAAGAGTATCAAATTTTGCTGAACTGTTGGAAAAAGAATTTAATCAAGAAATCATTGCAAATTTACAAAATTCAAATGAAGTTCCTGGATTATATGTGTTTGGGAAATATAATGGTCAGAAATTACCTATTCGTATGCCATTCTTTAATGATATGTTAATTAAGGATGTTTATATATCATCTGATTACTTAGTAGTTGTCAATGAAAAGGGACAAGTTTATCAATGGTATAAAGATCTTAAACAACCTCAGTTATTGAAGGTTCCAAACAAAGTTAAACAAATTGGTGTTAGTGGTGACTATCTTTATATGTTATCTGAAAATGGTGAAGTTTTATATACCCCAATACCAGGTGTTACACCAGAATTTTCACCTATTAAAACTAGAAATTTATTGGGTATACAAAAGGAACAAATTTATAATAAAGTAGATGTGCCCGAAGTAATACAACAAATTACTTCAGGATTACATCATATTTTATGTTTGGGTGCTCAAGGTAAAGTATATGTCGTTAATACTTCCTCGACTCCTGAGAATTATGGTCAATATGGACCTGCATATTCCCCCTTTGATAAATCAATTGAAATTCCTCAAAATAAAGCTATTGACATTACATTATTAAATAATGAATTAATTAAACATAAAGATGGTAGTAAATCAGTAAAGCAACATACATTTACTAGTATTGCTGCTGGTGCACATTTCAATATTGCTGCAGATCAAAATGGGGAAATTTGGACCTGGGGACAAAACACTAATGGAGAATGTGGAGTTGAACTTAATCTTAAAAATGAATTACAACCAGTACCTAAAAAGATTTTGGCCAAGAAAGATATCATCCGGGCATGTTCTATGCATTTACCTAAAGATATTAGAACTGAAAATATTGTTATAGATAAAGTATTGGCAGGAGATGATTCTTCATATGTCCTTGTGAGTTATATAGATCCTGAAGACACTACACAAAGTCAACAGATTGTTTTAAGTTTTGGAAATGGCTTAAATGGACAATTGGGAAATAATAGATATTTACATGTATGTTCCAAACCTCAAATAATGAAATCTTTAATTGGTTTAGAAGAATATGATGAAACAAAGAAATCATTAACTAATATTGGAATTAAGGATATAAGTGTAGGGGATAAACACTTATTTGTAACTTTAGATAATATCGGTACAAATAAAGATGTTCTTGCTATTGGTGAAAATGAAAATGGACAACAAGGAAATGGTAAACGAGTCAAAACAAGTAAACCGGTTCAATTACCTAAATTAATTGAACCAGGAGATTTTAAAGATCAAACTAAAAACAAATTGGCTCAGAAAGTTGGTGATGTTGTTACAAATAGATTACTGTTGTTGTATAATGTTCAATTACCTAGTGGAACCAATATCGAACAAGTAATTGTTGCAGGAAAAGATTCCTCTGCTATTTTCTATAAACGTTGTTAGGTGTTGCATTTGTATATAGTTTTTGCAATCAATACATGTAATTCTACAAAAATTCTAAGATCTATTAATTATATTCTCTAAGAAAACTAACTTATAACTTGAAAAGATCATTTAAGATCTTGATGGTATCAGCTGGAGCAGTGACAGAGTGACCAATGGTTCTTGGATCAGTGTAAATTTCATAATCATTACCACCTTGATAAGTCTTGTCACCAAAGAAGTGAATTTCATCAAAGTTTTCTTGTTCAACATGTTGTAAACAATAAGTCTTATCCCATCCAGTTGGGAAAACATCAAAAGAAATTTGACCACCAATAGAATAAGTTAAACCATAATCTGGGAAGTTTTCCTTTAAAGCAGTAACCATTTTTTCTCTAATCTTGTGAATCTTGTCAAAGGCTTCAAAATCGTGTCTTTCTTGAGTAGAAGCATTTCTACCAATTGGAGAAACGTTGATCATACCATTTCTGAATTCAATAAAAGTACCTCTTCTGATTGGAATGTCAATTTCTGACAAATATTTCAAGATAAACTTGGCTAATTTATTGTATTTTTCTTCACCTATCCAGTTGATGAAAGATTGAGAAGCTAATTGTTTACCCAATCTGTAGGCAGTTAACCCATTTTCTGAGAAACAATAATCAAATTCTTCTAAAATATTTGGACCTAATTGTTCAACTTGTTTAGAGAAATCAGAACCACCAACAAAACCAATAACAACCTTCTTTCTTAATTTTTCTAAAGTTTCTTTCATTTCATCAGAAATGAATAATCTAGCTGGAGTTAAAGTACCATCAACATCGAATAAGACTAAAACTTTTGGGTTTTCCTTGTGAGCAAAAGACATTATGTATAAAGATATAAGTTAGATTCTTTGATTATGATATATGTCAAAGAAGAAGAGGAGAAAGAAAAGAAAAAGAGAAGAAGAAAAATCGAGAGTGTTAAATATAACAAATATGGAATTCTTGGTGAAGTGTTAATTTCGTTCAGAGACGTTGGAAAAAAAAAAATTCTAACGCGCGGTGCAGTAAATAAAAATAGATTCTTGAACGTTTCACAAAAAAAAATATAATTTTTTTTAAAGAAAAAAACGGCGTGCACACACGTTTCTAAGTACAAACAGATTCGTCAACAATTACATTGTTTATGAATATTGCATGTATGTAAAGTGCAAAAATGGGTATGTATGAACAATAGAATCTCGAAATAGTGGCTCTTTTGAATGTACTGGTATTTCAGTATGTCTAGATGTTTTGTTAATTCGACCATAGTTTGAAGTTTGTAGCTATCCTTCAAGACAAAAAGTATAACAATTCCTCTACATGGCTTGTGTGATTTACTTCCATATAAATTTTACTTTGTACTGTGAGTTCATATATTTCTTCATTCCATACTCATTTTCTGAGATATTTTACAAAAAAGTTGAAAAATCATGTAAATCTATAAACTAGTTTCCACAATGACAGTGTATTATACCAAATTCCAAAATATCATACGCTTTGATCTTCATTATAAAAACCAATTCATCATATCGTTAGATACTTATTCTACATTTAAACACTCCTTACTTACTTATACAAAGATGATAAATTTTTTTATTAAATACACTAACTAAAGTAAATACTTAATTTAAGCAGAGTATTGGTAGTTTGGGAATTGCTTTAAGTTTTCTTCCAAGTTACCCTTTCTAGATAAGAACTTAACGTAAGCACCATCGTCCTTGACTTCACCATTGTTCTTCTTAGCAACATATTCGTCTCTGTTTAATGGAGTGAAACCCCATTTCTTAGAAATAATAATTCTTTGTTGACCTGGGAACTTGTATCTAGCTCTTCTTAAACCTTCAATAACAACATCCTTGTTAGAGTCCTTGGTTCTAGCAGACATGATAATTTGACCAATAGAAACTCTAGCAGCTAAACCATGTGGCTTACCCCAAGCACCTCTCATACCTTGTTGTAATCTATCGGCACCGGCACATGACAACATCTTGTTGATACGTAAAACGTGGAATGGATGGACTCTAACTCTCAAGTGGAAAGAATCTCTACCAGAAACCTTGGTAATATACTTGTTAGCACAGATACGAGCAGCTTCTAAAGCTTCAGAAGATAATTGTTCCAATTCATTGGAGACCAAGTGGACACACAATGGGAATTCATCAACTGGGGCCTTCTTTCTACCTAAATCATAGATTCTAATTTTGGCGTCTGGAACAGCTCTGTTGTATCTAGACTTTGGGTATGGTTTGTTCTTACAGTATCTGTAACATCTAGCTGGTCTTCTAGCCATTTTGTCTAAAAAGAAGGTATGTTAGTAATTCAGTTAAGGATGGAGGGGAATTTTCAATCAAACTGATGATTAAAGTAATTTGGGGGAATTATTGACGTATTTATATGTCAATTAAATAAAGGGTGTAGGAAAATAGTGGCAATTTCCTAATGATGACAAATCAATTTGTCTGAGAAATCTTTCTCTTGAATGTGTACCTTGTGGTTGTTGAAACTGAGCAAACAACTCGATAAAGATATACCTTGAGTCATTGCCTCTACTTCTCATTCAGTTCGATATTATATGGTAGGCTTATGAACATACCTTATTCAACACTTGGTTAAAGTAAAAGGGTAAATGGATTTCTAAGCAAAACTTTTTTTTTATGAAAATTCTTTCTAAGGGTTGGAGTGCGAATGAGCACTGACTAAGGAGGAAGACAAATTCTCGCTAACGTAGCACCAAAAAAAAAAAGAATTGTATGTTCCTGCAGATAACATTCACATATGGTACTGTGACAACATTGAGACAACGGAAGAAAAACAAAAATAATTATGGGCCAGATTTTTTTATTCTCCTAAGTCACATGATGTTTGTGACTGGTTTTCTGATCATGTGAATCAAATCATATGACTATAATCACCTGAGTAGTTTTCCTAAATCGGCAATAATGATTTCCATACAAAACTTTATTCAAAAAAATTACAATCTCATCGCTATATATCATAAACAGTTAAGAAACTTACAAATGGGGAGATATAGTGTTAAAAGATACAAAACCAAAAGAAGAACAAGAGATTTAGATTTGATCCATAATGATTTATCTTCAAGAGAAAGTATAGTTCGGTTAAAGAATCAACCTTTGGATGAAACTAAACCTGGGTTGGGACAATATTATTGTATTGAATGTGCTAAATATTTTGAAACTCAAATTAGTTTAGATCGTCATTGTAAATCAAAAATTCACAAGAGAAGAGTTAAGGAATTGAAACAAAGACCTTATACCCCATTAGAAGCAGAAGCTGCTGCTGGAGTAAATATGATAAAGTTTATGGAATCAGTAGAGAAGTATAAACAATTAGAACAACATAAAGATGAAAATAAACAAGAATATGAAGCTTTAAAGAATCAAAAGAAGGATAATTTGGATGCTATTATTACTGGTATTCCTTCAGAAGAATTTCAGAAGCAACAACAAGAAGCAAATGGTGAAGTCGAAATGATTGATTAAGGTAATTCTTAATTTAATATATATATATATAATTTGTACATTAGCATATTTTTTCAGTTCATAGGTATTTTTTTATTTTATTTTGATAGATATTTGATTGATTTAGGTGTTTAAACTTGTTTTGTGTATTACTGGCTGCAATGGTTATATTTCTATATGTAAATACTGAGTTCTTACCAATTGTACTTGTTACTAAAGAAGTAGATGACAAGAGATATACACTGACTGGTATTGTGCTGTTCCTCTCTACACAATTCAATGACATAACTTACAGACTGCAGTTGACCTGTTCGTAATTGATAGTGGCTAAAAAAGAACAATCAAAGTGTAAAATTAGAAAAATCACACACTACCTCATAGCAACCGGAAAAACACTAAGAAAAGAGTGACAGAAAAAAAAGAAAAAAAAACAGTAACCATTTTGAAACAATCTTTTCATCAATATGAATTTTATTCTCCACTTACCAATTGTTCAATCAATTTAGAAAATTCAACCAAGGTTATAACCTCAATAAATACCTTTCGTTTCAATAACTTCTTCAACACTTACTAAAACATATAAACTATTCATAGATCTAAGACATATCCTAAACACACAAAGGTGCTAGTTTATTAATGCGGCTTAAACTCAAATCTAGAACTGGTACATGTACAATAAATATAGACAATACCAAGTTTTTCAAAGACTTCTTAGAAGATATACAAAATAATTTACAACTACACCGAGAATCTGAACGAATTTCATCAATAAAATCAGGATTCCCTCCAAAACCTTTAGATTTAACCTATAGTTCACCCGAAGTTACTGTAAGTGATAAGGGTATACAAGATGGTGATCAATTAATCATTGAGTTTTTATATCCTGGTGGTATTAAACGACCATTATCAGAATCTCCTGGACCTACACAGGTTCGAAAGAAACCTACACCAAGTGAAGAAATTCCTGCACTTTATATAAGTGAATTAGATAAATATCTTATCCTTCGAAATATTCCTGATGATAATTCTTGTTTATTTAATTCAATATCATATGCTATATCAGGATATGATTCATATAAAACCATTTCCCCACCTAAAGAATTAAGAAATGTTGTTGTTGAATATATTGAAAAGAATCCTGAAGTATATTCTGAATTAATCTTGGGGAAACCCCGAAAGGAATATTGTGATTGGATTAGAGAAAAAGATTCATGGGGTGGAGCAATTGAATTAGGAATATTAGCTGATTGGTTTAATATTCGAATTGTATGTATTGATATTGAGTCAGGTAATTTCATACGTTTTGAAAATGAAAAAAATTCTCCTAAAAGATTTATAATATTAGTTTACAGTGGAATTCATTATGATTTATTTTGTTTAAATGATGAGTTATCTCAAAGTGAGAGGGATATGAAGAATGATATTTCAAATTGGTTAATAGAAGAATCAAAACAAGAAGAATTAATTCTTGCTTCAAGTCAAGAATTATGTAAGATGTTACAAGAGAATGATTATGCTACGAATACAACAACATTCAGGGTAAGGTGTCTTGATTGTTATCAAATACTTGTAGGTGAAATGGGTGCTTCAAAACATGCAGAAGAAACAGGACATGTAAACTTTGGTGAAGTAAAAAAGAAAAAACCAAAGATATAGAAGTTTAGATTTTAGAAAATAAGATGTAAAATATGAAATTTTTTGTATAATCAGTGTAGTTACCTAAATAACCACGGAATATCTGGTTTAACCACTCCTTTTCTCCCCCCTCGTTTTTAGGTGCAAAAACCAAAAGACACCGGAAAAAGTAAAATTGGGCAGCCAGGTGCAAATAGTGAAGGCATTTTTGAACGAAGAGTGAGAGAGAAACAACGAGAGTGAGAGAGTGAGAGAGAAAAAAAAATCTAGTCAACTTTTTTCTAAGTTTACTTTGTTTTATCTTCTTGTTAATTTCTTTACACCTTTTTAATTCAAAGATTGTGAAAAGGTCCTAGCCAGTATAAGGAAAGGAAATACAATAACACAATCATAAACATAAAAAGAAAAAAAAAGAATTCACCTGTTTATAACTAAATCCAAAAAGCCTTGACCCCGCCAAAGATTTTTTGTTCACTTGACAAACCTTACACACATATAAAGTATAGTAAACTGAATCACCTGATATTTCCCTGACATTTAGTTGTTAAGATATAGTCACATTTAATCAATTTTCACATCCAATGTCCAAATCTACAGAAATATTTTGTATGTATAAAAACCACACGATGTCGATGATCCCAAAAATTGTCGATGTCACTGGGTATTTTTTTTGTTTTTTTGCTATTTTTGCGGACATTTTTTTACTAACAATATTAAGGCCGTCTTCCTAGATCTGTTGAGTTGATTCAAGATTTCGAAGATATTACTCCTGGTCCTAAGGCTGCTGAAGAATGTCGTGTTGCATTATATTCAAACAATGGTAAATTTTTTGCATACACTCAACCAAATGAAGTTGTCATAGTAGATACTAGCTCCATTGCTAAAGTACTTCATCGTATTGAATTACAAGAAGTATTTGACCTTTTGTTTTCTCCAAATGGAACTTATTTATGTCTTTGGTGTAAACCAATTCAGCTTAATAAGGAAAATGGTACTTGGAATAACAATTTAAAGATTTTTAATGTTAAAACTAAGACCATAATTGCCGAATGGAGTGCAAGACACCAATCTGGTTGGAAACCTCAATTTACTAATGATGAAAAACTTTTTTGTAAAGGATTTAACCTGAAAGAAATCCATTTCTTTGAAATTGACTCAGAATCAAGTGAATCTATTAATATTAATCGTCCAACTCATAAGTTTGTTGTAAGTGATTCAAAGGCTACATTTCAAAATTTCCAAATTTCTCCTGGGAGAAATCCCAGTGTCGCTATTTTCATACCTGAAAAATCAGGTAAACCAGCTAGTGTTTTAATTTATAATGTTCCAAATTTTAATCAACCAATTTGTTCCAAACATTTCTTTAAAGCAGAAAGATGTCAATTAAAATGGAATTCTCTTGGTACTGCATTGTTAGCATTGGCATCTACTGATCATGATACATCTAATAAATCTTATTATGGAGAAACTAATCTTTATTTATTAGGTATTGCTGGTTCTTATGATTCTAGAATTGATTTGAAAAGAGAAGGACCAATTCATGATATTACTTGGTCTCCTTCAGCTCGTGAATTTGCTGTAAGTTATGGTTATATGCCATCGGAAACAACTTTTTTTGATTCCAGAGGTAATGAAATTCATTCTTTACCAACAGCACCAAGAAATACAATTTTATATTCTCCTCATGCGAAATTTGTCTTGGTTGCTGGTTTTGGTAATTTGCAAGGTACAGTTGATGTTTATGATCGTCAAAATAAATTTGCTAAAGTTGTTTCATTTGAAGCTTCAAATACTTCTGTATGTGAATGGTCTCCATGTGGTAGATTTATTTTAACAGCAACAACTTCACCAAGATTAAGAGTTGATAATGGGTTAAAAGTTTGGCATGCAAGTGGTAAATTGATATATATGAAAGAATATCAAGAATTATACTCAATTGGTTGGAAACCTCAACCACTTGAATCTTTTCCTCAAATCAAAACTTTAGAACCTGCTCCAGAAGCTCATGAATCAACTAAGGAATTCTTGGCTAAACGTAGTGCATTAGCTAATGCTGCTGCTAAGAAACCAACTGGTGCTTATCGTCCACCACATGCTCGTGGATCAAGTATGACTCCCACTTCATCGTTATATCAAAAAGAAATGGAACATAGTATGAGAACTGGAACTCCAACACCACCACCTCCAGGATTAACTAGAAATGGAATTAATCCTGCTAGTGGTAGAGCCAGAGTGGTACCTGGAGCTGCTCCGCCAGCTGAAAAAGAAAGTAAAGCTGCTGCCAAGAATAGAAAAAAGAGAGAAGCTAAAAAGCAACACCAAGATGAAAAAGCTAGTTCTCCAGAAACTACTGTTGCACCAATTGCTTCTCCTACTCCTATTGCTGTAGGTACTGTTATTGGAGGTGTTGCTTCCCTTGAAGAAAAGAAAATTAGATCATTATTAAAAAAATTAAGAGCTATTGAACAATTGAAAATGAAACAAGCTGCAGGTGAATCATTAGAAGATACTCAAGTGATTAAAATTTCCAAAGAGGATGAAATTAGACAAGAGTTGAATACATTAGGATGGAATGAATAGATTGAAGAGTTTTTTTTTTAAAAAAAAAGAAAAGAAGAAAAGAAACATGTATAGATATGTATAATAAACTATTGTTATAACGTTTTTACGAAATCTATTTTCACGATAAGTTTTAAAAACAAAGTACAAAAAATACAGACAGTGAAATATATAGCGAATCTTAATTAAATTTACACAAATGCAAAGAAAAAAAAAGCGAAACTTGTAGTTAATAAGAAAAAGCAGGCTTATGCATTGTGGGATGGAACACCAGTATTTCGTCAATGAGCAGAGAATAAAATTTGAACTTATTGGGGTTCAATGGGTTAAGAATTTGCGATGAATTATTACACAGAAAACATACATCCGGTTAAATGCAACATCTTGACGTCAAAGTCTTTAAGATTCACATCTTCTAAGAATATGCAAGATGATCCCAAAACTAGATTGAAATCGCCACATTAGGAAAACTAATTGTTAAATCTTTTTTTTTTTGCTAATTTCAAAAATAATTTAATTTGAGGCGAATTCACCACTTTTTTTATTATTTTTGCTCCTGAATTTGTGTAACCAAATTGACCTAAAACGGTGTGCGTATAGACATTTCCATTAAAATACACAAAATACAATCTTGCGTTTTATCAAAGATTCCACACATCCAGGTCTAGACCTTTAAAGTTTAAATTTGTAGATACAGAAATATTTAACTTTAATTGTAAAAATTTACATTTAAAGGTTTTATTATTACTATTACTGTGAGTTTTATATTAGGGGATTCTCTGATTTTATTCTTCAAAAAAAGTATCAAGGGAATTTTGAATAATATTCGCGTCTCAGTTGCGAGGTTGTGTGTGGGAGATTTTTAGGGGACAACAAAATTGCAAAAAAATAAATGAAAAAAAAATTTTTTTTTTTCATTTCTCGACCGTATCACAATTGATGCCTTAGTAATATGTTTCAGTGAAGCAGAAATTTTTGTGATTGGCGAAATGTGGTTAATTCAAGTAAGCCGATGGAAATTAGAAAAAAATCTCGGCCGAAGTTTAATCTTTGCTAAATTGACCGTGACATAAACTTAACCCCTTAACTATCGGCAAGAAAACTTTGATTTTGTGGCATAGAGACCAGGGGTTCTTTTTATTTTAGAAAAGTTCATGGAAGTTATGCATTGACGGTTCTTACCTGGTCAGTAACTTGTGAAGTTCTAATGAATTCTTGTTGTTTTTTACCCCCAGTAGACCCTTTGATGACTTTCCCAGTTGACGGAGTTTAGAATTCTATGCTAATCATCTTATAGGCAATTATTTACCTTCCATTCTTTAACAATAGTAAAAAAGCAACGCTTCCATATTATTTAAGTTGAAATTTGCTAAAACACGATTCTATGAACAAACCCGGATATAATGGAAATTTCCATGGTAAACACATCTTTTAATATTCAGATCGAGGATAATGGAACAAAAAGTTTCTAAAAATAATTTTTGGCGCGTCCTGTTTCACACATAATTCATTTGCATTTTACGTGTACATAAATTGTAAAATAATAATTTTTTTTTACAGTTTGCATTTTTTTTGATTTCTGATAATGTTTGAAAATCGTTATAGTCTTTTTTTTTTTTGAAAACAGAAATCTTCACTTCTCTTTCTTTTCTTCTTTTAGTGTCGTTTATATCGATTTATACTATCCTCACCATCCAATCCTTATCACCATTGCCAATAACCACTGTTCTACCTTTCTAAGAAAGCAGTAGTGTCATAGCAATATTATTATAAGGTATGTACAAGATTTTTATTACTAGAAAAGATGTGGTAACCAGGAGAATCGGATCAAGTCTCAAAACCGGAAAGAACTTTTTTTTATTCACTTTATAAGATTCAAGATTTAGACCTAGTGGATATAGCAAATCCATCAGATTCGACGTATTAACGTCTTCTCCACTCTTCAACACTAATAATGTACAGGGAAAAATCTGATACAACAAACACAACAGATTTATTCTTTAGCTTTTTTTTTGGCTGCCATTAATTTAATTTAAAAGCAGAATATGCTCACAACCAAAAACTCATTGTTTCAGATGTGTCCCTGAAATCACTTACTGTCTTGAGAATTGGGATCGAGTTTTGATTTGTTCAAAACCACAACTCCCTTTCCTTGACTCGGTGACAATCTTTGGCTGTCTGGAAACAAATCTCACGGTTGTGTATATAATCCGAGAAAAAGAATTGAAAGGGAGGTCGCGAACAAGTGGCGTGGATTCTCAGAGTCACGTTAAGTTTGTCTGCAGACTCAATTATAACTCATACAATTTTAACAAAGATCTAGTTAATCCAAACTACACATGTACTATTCAAACGGCCTCCTCTCATAAAGATGTTTGCTAACTTTTGCTTGTGTCATACCATTATAACTTGAATGCTATATTTAGATTTTCTATGTGGGCGGTGTGTGTGCAAGATTCAAAAAAAAAGAAATTCATGCATTGTTGTTGCCGAATTTGAAATGAATGTTACTGAATGTGTAAATCTAAACTATGAAAAAATATTCTAAATTGTTGTTGCTTTTTACGTCTGGCTACATATGAAATTTACGGATTTGCATTTTGGTTTAAAGGATATATTGGATTTTAGTCGTTTGCAGGTTTTTTATTTCTTTTGTTTGAATATGGGCCTCTTCTTTTCACAAGTCATCTGAATCCAAACTACCCCCAAAACCATCGACATTTAGGGTATCGTGAAAAAAAAAGAAAGAGAAAATACACGGTTACTACATGCTGCAACTCGGTTAGAAAAAAACTAAAATTAGCACGACGATTACGTTCTTTTTTCCACCCCGAATTTAAAAAAAAAATTGTTACTCAATATCTTCTAGCTTTTCCTTCTTTTTCAAGGATATCAGTTGTACTAACACTCTTTTTAGTCAGATGTCGTATAACGATAACAATCACAACTATTATGACCCCAATCAACAGCCAGGTGGTATTCCACCTCAAGGCGATGGGTATTATCAACAACCATATGACGATATGAACCAACAACAAGAATATTACGATCCAAATCTCCAATATCAACAACAACCATATGATATAGATGGTTACCAAGATGCAGCACAATATGGAGGTCAACCAAACCAAGGTTACAATGCTGATCCTGAAGCATTTTCTGATTTCAGTTATGGTGGTCAAACTCCAGGAGCTCCAGGTTATGATCAATATGGAACTCAATACACTCCTTCACAAATGAGCTATGGTGGCGATCCAAGATCTTCAGGTGCTTCAACACCAATTTATGGAGCTCAAGGTCAAGGTTATGATCCAACTCAATTTCAAATGTCATCTAATTTACCTTATCCTGCTTGGTCAGCTGATCCTCAAGCACCAATTAAAGTTGAACACATTGAAGATATATTTATTGATTTAACAAATAAATTTGGTTTCCAAAGAGACTCTATGAGAAATATGTTTGATTATTTTATGACTTTGTTAGATTCTAGATCTTCAAGAATGTCACCAGCTCAAGCTCTTTTAAGCTTACATGCAGATTATATTGGTGGTGAAAATGCTAATTATAGAAAATGGTTCTTTTCATCTCAACAAGATTTAGATGATTCTCTTGGGTTTGCCAATATGACCTTAGGTAAGATTGGTAGAAAAGCTAGAAAGGCTTCTAAGAAATCTAAAAAGGCTAGAAAAGCTGCTGAAGAACATGGTCAAGATGTTGATGCTTTAACTACTGAATTAGAAGGTGATTATTCATTAGAAGCTGCTGAAATTAGATGGAAAGCAAAAATGAACACTTTAAGTCCTGAAGAAAGAGTACGTGATATTGCTCTTTACGTGTTATTATGGGGTGAAGCTAATCAAGTTCGTTTTACTCCAGAATGTTTATGTTATATTTACAAATCTGCATCTGATTATTTGAATTCACCATTATGTCAACAAAGACAAGAACCAGTTCCAGAAGGTGATTATTTGAACAGAGTCATTACTCCATTATATAGATTCCTCAGATCCCAAGTTTATGAAATTTATGAAGGTAAATTTGTCAAGCGTGAAAAGGATCACAACCAAGTTATTGGTTATGATGATGTCAATCAATTATTTTGGTACCCTGAAGGTATTTCTAGAATTATGTTTGAAGATGGAACTAGATTGGTTGATATTCCTCAAGAAGAACGTTATTTAAGACTTGGTGAAGTTGAATGGGGAAATGTTTTCTTTAAAACTTATAAGGAAATTAGAACTTGGTTACATTTCATTACTAATTTCAATAGAATTTGGATTATTCATGCCAGTGTTTATTGGATGTATACTGCTTATAACTCTCCAACTTTATATACCAAGGATTATATTCAAACCAGAAATCAACAACCTCTTGCTTCTTCAAGATGGGCTGCTTGTGCTATTGGTGGTGTTGTTGCTTCACTTATTCAAATTTTTGCTACCCTTTTTGAATGGATGTTTGTTCCCAGAGAATGGGCCGGTGCTCAACATTTAACTCGTCGTTTATTATTTTTGATTTTGATCTTCTTTGTTAATTTGGCTCCTGTTGTTTATACATTTAAGATCACTGGTTTAACATTATACTCCAAGTCAGCTTATGCCGTTTCCATTGTTGGTTTCTTTATTGCTGTTGCCACTGTTGTATTCTTTGCAGTTATGCCATTGGGAGGATTATTCACTTCATATATGAACAAAAGATCTAGAAGATATATTTCATCTCAAACATTTACTGCTAATTTCATCAAATTGAAAGGTTTAGATATGTGGATGTCATATTTGTTATGGTTCTTAGTTTTCCTTGCCAAGTTGGTTGAATCTTATTTCTTCTTGACTTTGTCCATTAGAGATCCAATTAGAATTTTATCAACTACTACTATGAGATGTGTTGGTGAAGTTTGGTATAAGGAAATAGTCTGCAGAAATCAAGCCAAGATTGTTTTAGGTTTAATGTACCTTGTTGATTTGTTATTGTTCTTTTTGGATACTTATATGTGGTATATTATTTGTAACTGTATCTTTTCCATTGGTCGTTCATTTTACTTGGGTATTTCCATTTTAACTCCATGGAGAAATATTTTCACTAGATTACCAAAGAGAATTTATTCCAAGATTTTAGCAACTACTGAAATGGAAATCAAATATAAACCAAAGGTTTTAATTTCCCAGATTTGGAATGCTATTGTTATTTCTATGTATAGAGAACATTTATTGGCTATTGATCATGTGCAAAAATTATTATATCACCAAGTTCCATCTGAAATTGAAGGTAAGAGAACTTTGAGAGCTCCAACTTTCTTTGTTTCTCAAGATGATAACAATTTTGAAACTGAATTCTTCCCAAGAAATTCTGAAGCTGAAAGAAGAATTTCTTTCTTTGCTCAATCATTGGCCACTCCAATTCCCGAACCATTACCTGTTGACAATATGCCTACATTTACTGTATTCACTCCTCATTATTCTGAAAAGATTTTATTATCATTGAGAGAAATTATTAGAGAAGATGATCAATTTTCTAGAGTTACTTTATTGGAATATTTGAAACAATTACATCCAGTTGAATGGGATTGTTTTGTTAAGGATACAAAGATTTTAGCTGAAGAAACTGCTGCTTATGAAAATGGAGATGATTCTGAAAAAATGTCTGAAGATGGTTTGAAATCCAAGATTGATGATTTACCATTCTATTGTATTGGTTTCAAATCTGCTGCACCTGAATATACTTTAAGAACTAGAATTTGGGCTTCTTTAAGATCTCAAACTTTATATAGAACTGTTTCTGGTTTCATGAATTATGCAAGAGCTATTAAATTATTATACAGAGTTGAAAACCCTGAATTGGTTCAATATTTCGGTGGTGATCCAGAAGGTTTAGAAATTGCTTTGGAAAAAATGGCTAGAAGAAAGTTTAGATTTTTAGTTTCTATGCAAAGATTATCTAAATTTAAAGATGATGAAATGGAAAATGCTGAATTCTTATTACGTGCTTACCCTGATTTACAAATTGCTTACTTGGATGAAGAACCTGCTGAAGAAGGTGAAGATGCTAGAGTATATTCTTCTTTGATTGATGGTCATTGTGAAATGCTCGAAAATGGTAGACGTCGTCCTAAGTTTAGAGTTCAATTATCTGGTAATCCAATTTTAGGTGATGGTAAATCCGATAATCAAAACCATGCTGTTATTTTCCATAGAGGTGAATATATTCAATTGATTGATGCTAATCAAGATAATTATTTAGAAGAATGTTTAAAGATTAGATCTGTTTTGGCTGAATTTGAAGAATTGAATGTTGAACATGTTAACCCATATGCTCCAAATTTAAAGAATGAAGAATCAAAGGATAAGAAAGATCCAGTTGCTTTCTTGGGTGCTAGAGAATATATTTTCTCAGAAAATTCTGGTGTTTTGGGTGATGTTGCTGCTGGTAAAGAACAAACTTTCGGTACTTTGTTTGCAAGAACTTTAGCTCAAATTGGTGGTAAATTACATTATGGTCATCCTGATTTCTTAAATGCTACATTTATGTTAACTAGAGGTGGTGTTTCTAAAGCGCAAAAGGGTTTACATTTGAATGAAGATATTTATGCTGGTATGAATGCTATGATGAGAGGTGGTAAGATTAAACATTGTGAATATTATCAATGTGGTAAAGGTAGAGATATGGGTTTTGGATCTATTTTAAATTTCACAACCAAGATTGGTGCTGGTATGGGTGAACAAATGTTATCTAGAGAATATTATTACTTGTCTACTCAATTACCATTGGATCGTTTCTTATCTTTCTACTATGGTCATCCAGGTTTCCATATTAATAACTTGTTTATTCAATTATCATTACAAGTTTTCATTTTAGTCTTGGCTAATTTGAATTCCTTAGCTCATGAATCTATTATTTGTTCTTATAACAAGGATGTTCCAATTACTGATGTTTTATATCCATATGGTTGTTATAACTTATCACCAGCTGTTGATTGGGTTAGACGTTATACTTTATCCATTTTCATTGTTTTCTTTATTTCTTTTATTCCATTAGTTGTTCAAGAATTAATTGAAAGAGGTGTTTGGAAAGCATTCCAGAGATTTGTTAGACATTTCCTTTCATTGTCTCCAATGTTTGAAGTTTTCGTGGCTCAAATTTATTCTTCATCTGTTTTCACTGATTTAACTGTTGGTGGTGCTAGATATATTTCCACTGGTAGAGGTTTTGCTACTTCTAGAATTCCATTTTCAATCTTGTATTCACGTTTTGCTGATTCTTCAATTTATATGGGGGCAAGATTAATGTTGATTTTATTGTTTGGTAGTGTTTCTAAATGGCAAGCGCCATTATTATGGTTCTGGGCATCATTATCTTCATTAATGTTTTCACCATTCATTTTCAATCCACATCAATTTGCTTGGGAAGATTTCTTTATCGATTATAGAGATTTTATTAGATGGTTATCAAGAGGTAATACTAAATGGCATAGAAATTCTTGGATTGGTTATATTAGACTTTCTAGATCTCGTGTTACTGGTTTCAAGAGGAAATTAATTGATGATGTTTCTGAAAAATCTGCTGGTGATGCTTCAAGAGCTCATAGATCCAATATTTTATTTGCTGATTTTATTCCATGTCTTCTTTATACTGCTGGTCTTTATGTTGCTTTTGTTTTCATTAATGCCCAAACTGGTGTTACTGAATATCCATATAAAGTTTACGGTTCTAATAGTCCACGACCTGTTAATGCTACATTAAGAGTTGTTATTTGTGCTTTGGCTCCAGTTGTTATTGATATGGGTATTTTAGCTGTTTGTGTTGCTATGGCATGTTGTGCTGGTCCAATGTTGGGATTATGTTGTAAAAAGACTGGTGCCGTTATTGCTGGTGTTGCTCATGGTGGTGCAGTTATTGTTCATATTATTTTCTTTATTGTTATGTGGGTTATGGAAGGTTTCAATTTTGCGAGATTATTATTGGGATTAGCTACTATGATTTATATTCAAAGATTATTATTTAAATTCTTAACTTTAGTTTTCTTAACCAGAGAATTTAAGAATGATAAAGCTAATACTGCTTTCTGGACTGGTAAATGGTATAACACTGGTATGGGATGGATGGCATTTACTCAACCATCTCGTGAATTTGTTGCCAAGATTATTGAAATGTCAGAATTTGCTGGTGATTTTGTATTGGCTCATATCATTTTATTCTGTCAATTACCAGTTTTATGTATTCCATTAGTTGATAGATGGCATTCAACTATGTTATTCTGGTTAAAACCTTCAAGATTAATTAGACCACCTATTTATTCTTTGAAACAAGCTAGATTAAGAAAGAGAATGGTTAGAAAATATTGTACATTATATTTTATTATTTTAGCATTATTTGTTGTTATTATTGTTGCACCAGCAGTTGGATCAACTCAAATTGCCGTTGATCAATTTGCTAATATTGGTGGTAAAGGTTCAATTATTGATGGATTATTCCAACCAAGAAATATTAGTAATAATGATACTGGACCAAATATACCAGAATCATACACTTGGTCTTATTTCAGTACTCCAGAAAAGGGAAAGACCAAGGGATATTCTACCAATCCATTTTAGATGATCGTTGGTTTAAAAATATGTACCATTAGATAAAGCTTTTTTTTATATTATTGTTGTTTACCAACTACATTTTGTTTATTTTGTTTATACAAGTTTTTTACATACTTTTTTATATATATATTCATGGATTCTTTACTGTTAATTGAGTTTGTAGTTATAACACCCGTTTGTATTCTTCAACATTTTTTGTATGTTGTTTTGGTTGGAAAAATTAAAAAAAAAAAATCAATACAAAAATATTAAGACATACAACGTTGTAAGTTCTATCCAGAAACCTATCCCCAGATGAGTCTTTTACGTGGACATAACTTACCAAAATCGTCCAAGATATTACTCGGTCTATTGACAGCTATTTCGTTATTTATATTTATATTCAAATTTCAACAATATCGAGTGCTAGTACAAACCAATGAAAATGTTAAGTTCCATGATATAAATGTTTCATTCTTACAATTGATCCCTAGATCCACAATCTTGAACCCATGGGTATTAATAACTGCTATATTTGCTGAAATTTCCGTATTCACATTCTTATTTTCATTTGGTGTGTTGTTAATTTCAAGTAAATTCGTGGAAAGATTTTGGGGATATTTTGAAGTTATCAAATTTGTAATTATAATAGGAACTATAACCAATTTGACTACTGTTCTTATTGCTATTATTTCAAATATTTCTCGTAATGATGCTGAAAGTATGGATAAACCTTTAGGTGGGGGTATTTCTTATTATTTTGGGTTTTTAGTAGTTTTCAAACAAATAATTCCTGAACATAATATTGTTTTATTTCAAGGTCTTATAAATTTCCGAGTTAAACAAGTTCCATTTGCTATGTTGATTTTAGTTGGTATTTGGTCATTGTTGATTAGTCGTTCCATTTATCCTGGAATCCCTTCGATTACTAGTTTCTTTGTATCATATTTCTATTTGAGATTTTTCCAAACCCTTTCTATGGAACCAACATTACCAATAACTTCAACAAGTGATTCAGTTAATAGTTCATTGGTTACTGGTGATGCTTCAGATACTTTCCAATTAGTTGAATTTTTCCCTGCGGTTTCAAAACCAATATTATCAAGTGTTTTTGAAAAAATATACAATGTGAGTGCTTTATTAGGGTTAATAACTCCATTTAATGATGAAAGTTTAGAGCAGAGTAATTTACGAGCACAAAGAAGACAAGAACAAGCTAATAGAACTCAAAAGAGTACTGTTGCCAGTTCTGTAGCCGAAAGAAGAAGACAAGTTGCTTTACAAGTAATTGAAGATAGAATTTCCAAAGAAAATTCTGCCCCTGAGGCTTGAAAAGACCTTAGTCTTTATTTAGATGTATAACTTTCTATAATAATATGTATTTACCAAGTTTCAATTATTTACAGTGTGGAGCTTTTGGACAAAGAAAGCTTCGCGTCATATTTTTTTTTCTGTCACCATTTGACACACACATGGAAAAACCGTTGAAATCTTTAATCTTTAAACTTCAGATCTTGATTGATATCCTTTAATACATCACAACAATGTTTAGTGAACCAGGAAGTAAGTTTAAACCAAGACAAAAGTCTATATTACCCTTACCTGCTACATTTAATAGAATTCATACATTACAACGAAAAAGTATACCACAACTAATCTTGGTTATCTTGTTTATTTGGTTCTTCTTTAATCCGTTCAGTTTTATAGCTGGTGTTTTTAAATCAAAAACTAGTAATATATATCCTCCAGCTCATCCATTGACAAGTCAGCATGTTCTGTATACAAATTCCAAGTTTATATATCCTGCAATTCAACTTTCTCCCTTTCTCAAGGGTTTACCTCTTGATAAAATCATGAAAGTATCTCGAGTCAGAGATGCAAATTTCCCAGAAATTGAAAAAACGTTAATTGAATCATTGAATTCGTTAGATGATCCAGATGTAAATGTTCAACGAGCTAAAGAAGAAGCGGAAAATTCAGAGTCTGATGTAGCTAAAGCTATAAATAGTTTTAAGAATCAAGATAAAATTATATTTAAACCAAAAGGTGATGATTATCCTCAAGTTGTAATTGTTACTGCTGTTGATTTTGAAAGATATAGTCTTGATGGTATGACAAAAATAATTCAAAATCGAGTAGATTATGCTCATTTTCAAAATTATGGAGTATTTGTTCGTTATTCTCAAGAATTTTTACCTCAATTAAATGCCCAAAGTTTCTTACAAACTCGGGAAAAGGCAAAATGGGTTCGTATTTACTGTATGCAAGCTGCTAGATTTGCATTCCCCAAGGCTAAATGGCTTTGGTTTGTTGATCAAGATAGTTTAATTATGGATATGAGTATTAATATTGAACAATATATGTTGAATGATGATGCATTAGATCCAATTATGATGCGAGAACAACCTTTAGTACCTCCAAGTGGTGCTATAAAGACATACAAGAATGTTCGAGCAAATTCAATTAAACTAATTGTAACCCAATCTGAATCAATGATTGAAACTACTTCCTTTGTATTAAGAAATGATCCTGTTTCAAAATCAATTTTAGAAATTTGGGGAAATCCACTTTATTTAAATTATCCAAGTTTTCCCTATGGACCTGATTCTGCCATAACTCATATTTTACAATGGCATCCTTTTGTATTAAGTAAAACTACAATTGTACCAGCTAAAACCATTGCTGCTGCCCATAATTTTAAAAAGAAAGAAATCCCAGATGATAAATTTACTTATACAGAAGGCGATTTTGTTGTACAATGGGGAGATTGTAAAGCTCCTGCTTGTGAACAAATTTTAAATCAATATGATGAATTGGTAAAAAAGCCACAATAAATAGACTACATAATCTAAAATGTATCAAGTGATAATTTTTGAATTTTTTCAATCAATTGTAATTCAATATCATCTGTAGATTTAATAAGATTAGTTTTAATTCGTCTTGCTAATTCCCAAGTCTCGATCGTTTTATTCATACTTAGTATAGAACGTTCATTCTCGCAATTTACTGTAGGTATAACTTTATGAATGTTGAACAAAAACATAAAATATGCAAGCTCTCTAAATGAAGAATGTTCACTGTATGGTAATGAATAGATTCTATAAAGTGCTCTATCTGGTTTCCCCTTTGTTTTAGTTACTGTAGTTGCCACTTGTGATAGTACATTATCCAAATAATTGAATTTAGGTCTTGTCAGCATAATTTGTTCCAATTCTTGCAATTGATTATGTGAAACTGCAATCTCTTTAATTCCTTTTGAGCCTCCAGGACTAAAACTCCAACCAGTTGGTCTTAATCCTACACATCTTTCAAAATATTCAAAATATTTATTATGATTGAAATAATTTGATAATTCTTGTGTTGAACTTACAATGTTCATAGGAACTAAATGAATAATTGAATTGGAAATATCATTACCTAAATCATTTGTAGTAAGTACCAGATTCAAATATTCATCATCATAACTTTTCAAAGTTTCTAATTTTTTATTTCTGCTTCCAATATTCAGAACATATATTTGACAATTTAATCGTTTCAGAATAGCAATTGCTAATCTTTCTTTACCAATTACATAAGTTCCCACTAATATTAAAATTTTCTTCTTTTTAATTGTTGATTTGTCTTTCCAAAAGTCGGTTATTCTAGATTGTGTGCCTATACCAAACCAGGTACTAAACAAGGAAGTCTTTGTTTCTTCTTCCTTGACTAAATCTTGAAACATTGTGGCTACAGTATCACAAACCAATTCTTGTTTAGGGAAATTATAAGCTGGTGACATATACGTAGTATCAAGATATACTTTATCGAGATGTTCAAAGTCATTCTCCAGTCGGAATCGTTTTAGTATGGGATGATTAAGAATTTCAAAATTAACTCTAAAATCTCCACAGTGCAAAATTCGAACTCGTTGGTTATCCATACCAATTGATTCAAACAAGAACATAACAGATCCAGGACAGTGGTTTGCCGTAATACAAGTAACATACAATCCAGGAGTGTCTTCCTTACTCGGATACCCTCCATCTTCAATCTCTTTTGTATAACTTTTAATTTTATATTTAGTGTCTAATTCAAGTGGCATAATAAATTTAGGATCTATTGAAAAATGCAAAGTTAAAAGTTTTCCAGTAATAACACTACAATAAATGATTTTTCTATATTTAGCTTCATTTTCAAAATCAGTATCATCTTTAAATACTCTTTCATATGCCCATTTCTTGGATATACCTCCATAATGGTCTGAATGGAAATGGGACAAGAAATATTGGGTAATAGTTTCATGAGGAGCATAACAGAACGCGTCAACACTTACTTCATATGTTAATTTCGGTTCTTGTTGAATAGTAAATGACATTATCTTGAGAAGAGGTATACTTCGTTTAGTTTTTGATTTGGTTATAGCTTTAGGAATCACGATTTCACCTTTTGGTCTCGCCTTAACTTCTTTGTTAATGTATTTAGCTTTCTCTTGATCAACTGGTTCTGGAGGAATAATCTTCCTCTTTTTGATATCAGGTTTATCAATATGTGATATCTCTGGTTTTATTATAGGTTTTTCTTCAACAAACGTTACCCGTACTAAACACGTATCAACATGGTCAGTTCGATCATGAATAGATAAATGAGATATGCTAAGTTGACAAATAGGACAAAAAACGTCTATATGTGTGATCAGGGAAGATTCAACTGCCAGCAGTTCTTCATCTTTTATTGTTTCACATTCGTCATTGTCATCTGAAGGTATTTCTATAATTTCGTTGGTGAATGATTTAATCTTAGACTGGGAAAATTCAAATATAGAGCGTTGTTTCTTCTCCGAAGTGATTTTAGTAGACAGTAGTGACATTCTGGAATATAATTTGAACCATACTTTGTTGTCTTAAACGTATGGTAACGAAGATCAAAGATCTAGTTTGCTAGTAAATTTACATACAATTCTTTTCTTCTTTTTTTTTGTTTTTGTTTTGCAGAAATTCTTGCAACACTTTGGTAAACAACTTCAGGAACACTCAATGGGATTACTAACAATCATCAAGAAACAAAAACAGAAAGATAAAGAAATCAGAGTATTAACTCTAGGCCTTGACAATTCTGGTAAAACCACAATCATTAAACAAATGATGGGTCAAGATATTGAAGAAATCTCACCTACAATGGGATTTCAAATAAATAGTTTAAATCATAAAGGATTCACATTGAATATGTGGGATGTCGGTGGGCAATCTAGTTTACGTGCATTTTGGGGGAATTACTTTGATAAGACTGATGTAGTTATTTGGGTTATTGATGGATTAAGTCTTGAACGATTAAATGAATCTTTTCAAGAGTTAAGAGAAAAAGTTATGCAACAAGATAGACTTGTAGGCGCTTATTTGGTGATTGCGATAAATAAAGTTGACTTGGTTCCAGAAGACAAGTGGGATGGTTTAAAAGAGAAAGTGAGTGAATATCTTGATATGGAAAAACAAGTTGAATCAGATAGTAGTAATTGGACTATACGTTTAGTTAGTGGGAAAAATGGTAGCGGGATAGGTGATGTACTTGATTGGATCATAACAAGACAGTATTAGAGTGCACAGGATAGATATTTCTCATAAAAACAATATCTTAGATATTTTGAAAGGGGTGACTTGGCTAACAATAGAAACTTGGATAGATCTGAAAATAAGAGATCTTCTTTAACAAACCAAGATCTTGTTTCTTCTAAGAAATATCCCAATTTAATCCCAATTAGGAATAATTCTTGTTAATTAATCTATTTAATTCGTAAATGGGTTACCGTCGCATTCACTTTCCGCCTGACCTTTGGAGGAATATCTCATTATTACAATCAGCGGCTAATACACAAAAACTCGGAAATGTGCATCGACGCGTAAGAAAAAAAAACAATAAACCTGAATTTGCCCCAATTAGGAAAATTGAGACATCAAACATACCTCCTTTCATTTGAAAACAACAATACAAGAAATGTCACTCGCGAGAAGATAGCATCGAGTTTTTCAATCATTGTTTACTATTTATGTGGAATCTATCTTTTTTTGGGGTAATTAAAGATTTGCCGGAACTTTGGCGTTTGTTGTTTGTTTTTTTGCAACGCGGGCCTAGTAATAGTTTTACTAGAAAAATAAGTAAACAATGAAACAAGAATTCCACCTACACGGAATGTATTAGTATCATCACAAAAGGCTTTATATACTATTGTTTCTTCCTTATTTGATTACAATCTTGAAATTTTGAACTCAACTGTTTTGTTCATTTTCTTTTTTCTTTCCTTTACTACGTGTTATCCTTCTTAGTTTGTGTGTTTACAAAATGACAGTCGATGAAGCTACATTAGGTCCTATTGAATTACTTAGTCAACTTCAGAAATCAGAAGCATGTCAAAATAATAACTTGCTTGAAATATTAGGTGTTGTTAAATCAACAAAAGTTTCAAAATCGTCGCTTTCAGCAATTGTACGAGGATTATATACAAAAAATTCTAATCTTTTAAATGTTTTGAATAAGTCAATTTCTGAATTTGATGCTGGAACTGCTACTGATATAGAGGTAATAAAGAATTTTGTCAATGATTTTATATTATCACTTGATAATAATGGTATTTTATTATTTCAAAAATATTCTGCTCAATTGAAAATTCCCCAAGAATCAATAAGTTTTGATTCGAAAAGTTTATGTGGTCCTTTGGAGAATTTAGTCAATTATATAAACTTTATTGACTCAGCTATTGCATTTTTACGTAATCCTTTTGTTCTTGACAGATTAAAGGAAATTAAGAATGAATTACAAGCTATAGTTAACGATCACAACCATTATGCAGATTCAAAGAAATTGTATGCCATTCAATTTGATAAAGTACGAGCATTTGGTTCAAAAAAACTTGCTGAACTTGTATCTAGTTACTTTACAGTTGATCAAATAATGGAAAGAAGTTTGAATTCAGATTTATTCATGCAAAATGGAAGTAATAGGACGAAAGTTGAGTTACTTTTATTGGATCTTGCAAATACAGGTACTTATAATTCATTAGCTATATTATCGATTAATCTTGAAAATGGAATAGAAAAATCAAGATCACTTTTATATCCACCATTCCGCATCAATGAAGTTTCTTTGGTAAAATATAAGAATTGTTTTAAATTAAAAGCAATTGATTTTTCCTTGGAACATCCAGATAACAATATAATTATAATTGATTGTCAAGATGAACAAATTTTAAATGCATGGGTAACTAAATTATCAACAATATTCCCAGTGGAAGCAATTAATTCTCCAGTACGTGATAAATTCCTTCTTGATTCTCAATCTCCAGCAAAAATGTTTGGATTGGGAATTGATTTGGTAACTGATGATGATCATAAACTGGCCCTTGCCTCTCAGGAATCACTTACGTCATCTAAACCACCAGTTCTCAATCCTCAATTCAAAGAATTGTATTCTCCTCAAGTTTCTCCTTTAGGATTAGGACCTCCAAAGATATTACAAAATAGACCAAGAATACCTTCAGAGCCTTCATCGGTGAAATCACAATATGATAAATCTTTGCCATTGATTAAGAAAACATTATCTGATAATTCCGCTATTGACGATGATGAGAAATGTTTTCAAATAGTGAATAGAAACACAGTTGGTGTATGTTCTGAAGAAGATAGACCAGTGTCTTCTTGTGCTCAAGTTGTTCCTATAGATAGTGTCCAATCACAATTTTCACCTAATGACGATGTTATTTCATATTCAAGTATTGATTTAACTGATCGTGATACTCCAAGCAATTACCAACCTGCATTTGCATCTTCAGTTCCCAATTTGGGAGTTCATAATCAAAGTTCAAAGTTGTATGAATTATCAACTGGTTCAGCTGTTGATATTAACAATTTTGGTAAGAAATATAAACCAAAATTTTCAAGTACATCAGATTCTCCTGATTCTATTACAAACAAGCATAAACAAAAAAGAAAATCAATTTTCAATATATTCAAAAAACCACCAAAGAATTTAGAAACTGTTCCTGGGTTTGAAACTGTTGAACTGCCCACTAAACAGAAATTCCCTGTAAATGTCAAGCCTATTAAATTACAAGCTGATGATACAATTGATACCACAGAAATCCTACTTGATACTGAAGAAAATAAACCAGAAAAGTCTCGACCTGCATCTACACTCCCAGCTCCATTTGCATTACCTTCATCTACATCTGTATATTTCTTCAAAAAGCCACAAGCAAATGGATCTACTGTCAATGTAAGTCAATCCACGGCTGATTCACCTTCACTGTTGGAAGTTGAAGAGACAACATTGATTATCCCTCAAGATTTAAAAGATACAATTAATAATGAATCTACTGTAGATTATTACATCACTAGTGATACTCCCAAGTCAATGAAGATATCTAAATGGAAAGAGAAATATGGGAAATGGGAAATGTTGACTGTATGTGAGAAATTATTTGTTAAAATTGTTGTTAATTATAAATTAGGGAAAAGTTGGCTAATGGTATTTAAAGAAGAATTTGATGATGTATATAATGAAGAAATCGATAAGCCAGTATTGATTTTGGAAGTTGGTCCAAGTATTACTGATATTAGAAGATCAGCTGCATTGGATTTGGAGATTAATTCAATTAATGGAATTACTTTAGAAAAAATCCTTATTAATATAAGATGTACTACTGGTGCATTTGTTAATGGTCTTCTTTCAAATCTAAATAGCGTCATGCTTGATTTATCTAATAATGTATCTGCTAAAACTTATGGTACTTTGAAAGCATCTACGTTTTCTGATAGTACAATTGCCTCATCAATGATGGATAATCCAAGTAAATCTTCAACAATGACAAGTCTAAGTTCCATTGGTCTTAGAAGTCCAAAAACTGGTAATTTTGCCATTCCTATTGATGCAGTTCATTCTATCAATGCTTTAGAAGTATACAATTCTTGTATTCTTAATAATCCTGGATCATTGAAAGTTCCTGGAATCCTACTGATGACAGTAAGGTTACAAAAACAGTTACATTCTTATGCTAAAATTAATGTTCCATCTCTGTGGAAAATTGTATCAATGTTTGATTTAAAGATTGATAGAGTCATAGACAATCTTACTCAAAGTAATTATTTCCATATTTCATTAAGGAATGAAGATTCTGGAGAATATAAATATGGTTGGTTAATTAATGAGAATTGCAAATTTGAATATTTGGAAAAAATTGGAAAAGCTGGATTATTGGTTAAAGTATCTGAACAAGAAATGTATATGATTGAATGTAAAGGGAAGAGAGAGATTAAGAAAGTATTGGAAGTGCTTGGTTAGTTTGTATATGAGTAAATGACTTTTTTATACTTGTAATTGTTGAAATTTTCGTAGCTTTTGTTTTCGCAGATACAGTGTTTC